>HE671917.1:40940-52530 GCA_000313835.2 Heliconius melpomene melpomene
CTTTAAAGTATATGCCTTTTAATTATATATCTTTAAATTTAGTGTATGTTGTATGGGTTCACCTAGTCGAGTTCATTGTTTGGCCGAGACATCCGAAATGTGCTCTGACAGTATATCATAGCAGTATTTGGGATACTTCACAAATGTAATTCAAATAGTATATTTATATTTTTTAAGTGAAGATTTTTTCATTTTATTTATTTTATTTACGTTATGCTTGGCCGCATAAAGCGAAACCAAGGTCTTGGCCAATCTCTTGCGTCAGTGTCAATAGTTAGCACCTTGTTATATAATAATGCTTTTTAAGTATATTTATACAGATACAATTATGTAAATGTATTTTATGCTTTTCACATGTAATTTGCTAAGTTCATATAATTGGCGTAAATAAATAAAATAATTTTTATATCATAATTATGTAGCCATACAAAACGATCGGTGGGACTACCTCCTGCCAGATGGGCCGACGACATAAAGAGGTTGGCGGGAAGCGGATGGGTCCGAAGAGATGAGGATCGAGTGTGGTGGTGAGAATTGGGGAAGGCCTATGTCCAGCAGTGGATGAAAAATGGCTGTTGATGATGATGATGATGTAGAAATATTTTATAGAGCATAGATACATGTAAAATTAATATGTTGTACCTAAAGCTGTTTTTATATCGTAACGTTTTTTATATTCAACTGTAGATATAATCTATACTAATATAATAAAGTCTATCTAAATATATATTATACTAATATAATAAAGCGGAGGAATTTGTTTGTTTATTTGTTTGTTTGACGCTAAGATCTCTGGATCTACTGGTCCGATTTACTTTGTTTTGTATGAAAGCTGCATTCTTCAGAAGTGCTATAGGCTATAGGCTACATTACGGTGTAAGTCTTAGTTAAAAATAACGAAATAACAATAATAAGCAACGCCATCGAATTGATTTAAAAAAAAATACAGTCGAATTGATAACCTCCTTCTTTTAGAAGTCGGTTAAAAATAGCTTTAAGCGCGTGCGCCGCACATATAGTTAATTATACATATACCAGTACGTTGTATAATGAACATATTTGATAAATTAATAACTTATATGCCTATGCCTTGAACAGTATACGTTTAGCGATGATTCACTTACATGGGATATACTCGTACTTTTATAAACTATACGAATATTTATTAAATATGATTATGAAATTATTTTCACTGTTATGAAATCTTTTAAGAATCTGAATTTCAAATTTTATAAAAATCCATACAATCTTTCAACCCCTATTTCATCCCTAAAGTAAGTATGGCACGGAGTGTCTTAACACTAGGTTCCCTTTGCCTACCTTGCTCTGTGCCGGATAAAGCGTGAATCTGCTTTTTTTTATTTCATTTTTTAAATTCTATTTTTCAATTCCAAAAGTGTCCTATATTTCTATCTATATAGATACATGATTGATTGATTTCTTGATATATAGATACATGTAAGTGTACTTTAAGTTTAGGTACATACAAACTTTGACAAAGACAGATAGTACATATTAATAACTATTATATTATAATTAAAATACTACTTTACATTTCATTTGTTCGTTGCTTTTAAATATTATTGAAGATACCATTATAATTATAAGGCATTGTATTCTTATGTGAAATAAATAATCATTGGAGTTCTGACATAATAATTAATAATTGTTGATAATATAATTTAGTGTAGGGATTCCCCCTTTACTAAGGCTTATTTACGTTACTGTTTAGTTACGTGTAAATGGCTAGGCTAAATAACGTTTTTGTATAAATTTTAAATTAAAACAACTTCACAGTTGGAGACGCTAGAGTCTGATGTACGGAAGGTTTTTTTCCTTAAGGAAAAAAAATACTTGAGAGGTTTTAAGACTGACGTCTACATAGTTTTAATAATTAATTCACTCAATCACTAATATCAAATATTTCTATGATGAGATAAAAATATATTTTTTTATAATTAAAATGAGAAATAATTGAAAAATTACATTTAATACACACCCTGTTTTAATGAAATAAAGAATAATATATACGTTCAAATAATTCTAATAAGCATGCTTAGCGATAGTTTTTCATTATAGATAAAAATTCTCATTAAAATAGTACTTAAATTTATGACGGAAAAATAAATAATTGAAAAGTTGATTGTATCATTTGTACCAAGCGGATACCAGGCACTGTAGGCAGTTATCATCAAGTCTTCGTCCAATGCGCAGGCGGAGTTTTCGCGCGCATGCGTTTTGACAAGCGCGGGAAAATATTCTGTTACAATTGTGCGCTAAAATGTCTTTAATTGTTGAAAGTTGAATTAAATTAGTATGTAGTGATTAAAAAATATAATTACAATGTTATTTTAAATTTGTTTGTTGCAATTTTTATCGTTTTCATCTTTATGGTTTAAGTCTATGTATGTGAGTATAAAATATAAATAATATCGACTTTGTATATAAAAATCATTTAAATTTATGCTCAGAATATATTTATTTATACGTTTGTCAGCTTTATCAGCTGTTGAGACCATAAATTAATTCATTCAAAAATTTAATTGCCTCTTTTTGACTTCTTAATAAGGCTCTTATGATAAAATTGCAGTGTTCTCATTGTAAATGTATGTAAAAAAAAACCATGGTTTTCAGCAAGAAAAAAATATATAGATAAATAAATCAACATTTAATTTAAAAAGCATTCACTGCTGTATCATTTAAAATGATTGTGTAAACTTAATTTTTGTACAAAAACGTAATTGTAGGTACCAATCTTTATTTGACCTTTCCCAGAACTTGATATTTTTACCTTTTAAAAACGATATAATTCAGAAATTAAAGATGCGTTGTCTACATAAAAATATATTTTTGTAATTAATATTTTTTATTAAAAAATGGTTTGAATTACAAAATTCATACGGGATTACCTTATTTTTAACCGACTTCTATAAACGGAGGAGGTTCTCATTTCGAATTTGTTTTACTAGGTGTCCTAGTCAGTAGCGGCGTTAGGGTAGGGCGAGGCTGGGCGACTGCCCAGGGGCGCCGGATAAAAAGGGCGCCGTAGACGCCCGTTTAGGGCGCTTTGCGCAAAGATGTCTCATCGCTGCAGTGGCGTAGCTAGGGTATTTGCTGCCCGGTGCGGCTTAGGGGACTTGATGCTCTTTAAAATGGTCTAAGATCTAAAAAAAAAAAACAAAGTGATCGTCGACTTTGATGCCCGGTGCGGCTTAGCGGACTTGATGACCTTTAAAATTACGAGGACACAATCTAGCAATCTAAATTAACAAACTTAACAACTATGAAAATAAAATTGCAGAAAACATAGACTTTGAATGCTGAATGACTTTGAAGTTCGCAGATAGAAAGGCTAGAAGAAGTGAAATTTTATTAGTTTTTTTCATTATTATTTTTTTAAATAGATGGTTATTTCGTTGTACCCATTCCCTTTTTTGTATGTTATTGAATTGTAGTTAGGGGGCGCCGAAAACCGGGCGCCGGTAGTGCTAAAACCGGCACTGGTCCTAGTAAATCTGATGATTCTTTTTTATTTGAAAGCTGGTGCTTCCAGCGTGGTCGCGTTTTAATTTAGTTCCGTTCTAACAATGCCATCCATGAGAAAATTATATAAGTCTGCAATTTGCATAGTTTACTGTTTGAAATCGGTTTTTTTGTCAAAATATATTATAAACGAGGAGACTTTTCATTTCTTCGCTCTAGCACCAAGGCAAAATTCCGGCGTTGAGATCCGCCACTCAAGATGCAGTGCTTCGAAAAGGTCGGCGGAAAGTGAGGAACGGTGTCTCTTAACACTAGGTTCTCTCTGCCTACCCTGCTGATTTTTAATAAAAAATAATATTTTAAAACAAAATAATATATAATTTATCTCAATTCATAACTTTTTTCCTAATCGATGTATTTACGGAAATTAGGTATTACATGCAACATAACATTCTTGTGCACTTATTCCACTTAACTTAATTTTATAAATTACATTAATGCATATTATATTTAAATATTATTTTTATAAATAATAAAATATTATTTAAAAACATTTTTAGAAAAATGTTGAAAGTGGATCCATTGCGGTTGATAGGGCGCGTCTTCCCTATTGTCCACTGGGCGAGGACGTATGACGCGCAGAAAGGGATCGGCGATCTGATCGCGGGAATTACAGTAGCACTGACATTGGTACCACAATCTATTGCCTACGCTTCTCTAGCTGGATTTGAACCACAGGTACGTTAGAACTGGTGTTGTCACGTAATGTGTTGCATAAGAATATTTTTAAGGTTCCCTACTTTTTAAAGAAAGAAGGTGGTACCCTTATAAGATCACTTTGTTGTCTGTCTATCTGTCAAATGCACTTATCTCAAGAACGCTTGGAGATATCGTGTTGAAATTTAAGCCATATATTCAGATCTACGGCCCCATGATTTCCTGAAAAAATATTTTACTCCACATTTACTTAAAAAACGATATTGCTGTTTATATAGTAACAAATGCGTATTTCGAAACTATCAAGAGAATCAAAATTCATAGGGTACTTCCTACTTATTTAGCAGCTAGCATCTAGAGGTAGTACTAGTTAGGAAAAAGGTTAAATCCTAAAAAATAATAGCCTTAAAATATAGAAATTTTCATACATTATATATTTACAAAAAAAAATGCAGCAAAGTGCGTTTAGTAAGTATGTATTACAAAATACATTTTTATGATATCTATACAAGTGATTAATGTCTTTGTAGCGTAGGTCAGTGAAGGAAGATTGCAAGCGACAGGGATTACATCCCGCGTGATAAATGTGATAGACAAGTTAAATTTAGATACAGTTTTTTTTGGCAAAGATAAAACAGAATGAATCATGTTTTGATGGGTAAAAAAAAGAAGTTATATAATTAAATTAAATATTCCTACGTCTACCTGAATTTCATGGGACACAAATAGTGGAAAAAAAAGTAATTTTAACTAACCGTTTTGAGTAAATAATAATTAGATATTTTTATAATTTTTAATATAAATAAATAAAACTAAAAATTAGAAGTCATTATACTTCATTAAATGAATAATCGTGTAGTTTAAGCGGGCGAAGCCGCGGGCGGGCCGTTGGTATATTATATTTAAAATTGTAGGTAATTGTCGTAATTTTTTTCCAGTATGGACTCTACGCGTCATTCGCGGGCAGTTTTGTCTACGCTGTAATGGGTACTTGCCCACAAATCAATATCGGACCTACTGCACTGTTGTCTCTCCTTACTTTTACATATACTAATGGAGAAAATCCTGATTTTGCAGTTTTATTATGTTTCGTTGGTGGAATATTTCAATTGTGTGCAGGTGTCGCCCAACTCGGTAAGTTTATATTCTTTTATAGAATTGATATTATAAAGGAGCTCAGAATAGAAGTATAATTTAGTATAAAGCTTTATTCGTTCGTCCACTGCTCGTCTCAGACTAGAATGACATACAAATTAGAAACACTTCATAAGAAATCTTAGAAAAAAATTTATGAAAAAATGAAGCGTGTAGATAAATAATAATATGACAGACTGAATCTACAGGTATTGATAAGTATACGAAAACAATGTCTATACAATTATATGTAATTTATATAAATAAATAAAAAATAAATCAGCTTCACCTGTATCCCGTGTTAGAACCCGGAAACCCCGGAACCTAGTGTTTAAGACACTACGTTCTTCACTTTCTGCTTCTGCTGCTGAATTCTGGAGGCATTGCGTGTTGAGTGGTAGAACTCAACACCGCGCTTTGTCTCGACACCAAAGCGAAGAAATGGAAATATAAACGTAAATAAATATTTCACTTTTTCGAGCGGAGATTGAGCCCACAACCGTCGCGTTACAGTTACACCCTTCTGCCGCTGCTTAACGACAACCTAATATAATTTGTATAAACTCTAACAATATAGATAAACTAGCGGCCCGCTCGCGGTTTCACCCGCGTGAACTATGTTATTATTAATTTCTGTCTCCATGGCTACGTTCTGGTGACGTCTATGCAAAATTTGAGACTCCTAGCATTTGTAGTAACGAAGTTTCATACAAACTTTCAACCCCAAAAACAACTCCTTAGGAGACGAATGTTGCAAATTCCCGTCTTAGCGAGCACCTACGTCCTGTAAGTAACTCCTATGCAAAATTTGAGATTTCTAGCACATGTAGTTTCTGAGATTTCGTGATGAGTGAGTGACCTTTCGATTTTATATATATAGATTAACAATAATATAACAATAACAATTTAAGAGGGATAAAGTCTGACTAAAAGTATAGTGGTTATGGGTTCGACTTCCATTCGGGGGATGGAAAATACGTTTTGTTTTATTAGTATGTTACATTAAGGCGTTACAGCCAAGCTTGAAATTGAGACGGAAAACAAAGAACGAAGTGTTTCAACACTTTCCACTTGCTTCACTCACTTGCAATATATAGGAGATCCATCAAGCTAAAACAATTACGACATCGATTTTGAAAACGATAAATTGAAACAAAGAAGAATATTTAAAAACAATTGAAATAAATTTAATTCATATTATACGTATTCACAATTTTCTTTGTATTATTAACCATGGATAATTGAAGATAAACTTACATTCCAGTTATGTATATTATTTAAATATTTCAAATAATAGTAAAACTTAACGCTTATAATTTTAAAATATTATAATAAATTCTGTTATAATAAGTGTGAAGCTATTGTGATGCAATTGGGATCTGCCTGTCAACATAGAGGCAATATTTAATTTAATTATTATTTTATTTAGTAATTGATTAACGTATGTACCTATTTATTGCAGGTTTCCTCGTAGAATACGTTTCCTTACCGGTGGTATCTGGGTTCACATCAGCTGCTGCAATTACAATTGCCTCTTCACAAATCAAAGGTCTGTTAGGCTTAAGATTTAATGCAGAAACGTTTATGTCGACTTGGAAGGGAGTATTTGATAACATTGGGAGCGCCAAACTGGAAGATACGTTACTTGGATTGAGTTGTTGTATCGTGCTTATGGGGATGAAGGTATGTACCTAAGAAAGAGAGTTTTTAAGCTTTTAAATTAAGACAATTTTGTAATAAATTAATTATTATAATTATTAGTAGGTATATTATTGAAAAATTATACACAAAAAAAACAGATTCACGCTATATCCCGCCCAGCAGGGTAGACAGAGTGTTAGACATTCCGTTCCCCACTTTCTGCCGAATTCCGGAGGCATTGCGTGTTGAGTGGCAGAACTCAACGCAGATCTTTGCCTCGACACCAGAGCGAATAATTATTTCACTTCCTCGAGAGAGATCGAATCCACGACCATCGCGTTACAGTCACACCCTTGTGCCGCTGCGCCACGACGAACTAATGTTCATAATTAATCAGATGATGAAATAACGAGTATAGAGAGAGTGTAGAACCAAATTCTTCATCTTAATCTAAAAATCATATGTTAATGAACGTTTTCGAATACAGCTAAAATATCGTTTATTGCATAGAGTATTTTTATTCTTAAGCCTTAAAACTAATCATAATTTAAAACAAATTTTGGTCGGTCGTTCTAGTACTTGATGATATTTCATCCAATCTTAATCGTCGTCGCTTTAATTGACGTAAATGCTCACTACCGGTACATTGTTAAGTAGAATTTTCTCACTGATGTCCTTGTCTCAATTTTAACTGAGGCACGTTATTCCTATTATACGCTATTTTAAAAACCTAAGTAGAGTTTTTCCCACGATTTCGTCTTCTTATATTTTGGTTCTCAATTGTGTGTAAGTTTGTATAAGTTTATTTGTTTACTACAAATTGTAGATACATTTTTAGTTTCTTTGAAACAGATTTAATAGCTTTGTTGCGAGCCTTATGTATCTAGATCTGGATATAAAATAATTTTATGTTTTTCTGTAAAATACGGCAATTTTTGCGCCAAAAATAAAAAAAAAATCTCAAAAGATTATAACAACGATTTATAAACCTTATAACACTATAGATAACCATACAACCAATTTTCCATCAACCATACATCAAATATATAATATTTTCAAAAATGTACGATGGGACCTAGGACTATTTACTAGTAAACATTTGACAAACTGAAAAAGTTTTTATTTTTTATTTTTATCCATTATTTGGAAAGTGGGGATCGGTGTGTTAACACTAGGTTCTCTCTGTCTACCCAGCTGTGTGCAGGATACAGTGTGAAGCTGAAAAATTATTTGGTTTAAACCTACTCCAAATTTTTATTGCCATAATGGTTATTATGTCAAGGGTTAAATATTTTTTTACTTGTACATGTAGGTTCAAAACATTATGTACTATAATTTTAGCTTAGATTTAGATATCATAAAATGACATATACAAATGAGTGAGAGATCAGTGATAACCTAATATTTTATCAATTAAGACTTTAAAATAAGAAAAAAGATCTAATTCAAATGACAATGACATACTTTTCGTTAATCTGATACTATAATTAATTTGCAAAACACAAGTTTCCGTTTTAGATAAGTTCTGTAAGTAAATCATCACAATGCAGATAGCTCATCTTGACTATATAATGTTTTAAATATAAGAAACTTAACGATGCTTTTTATTTAAATTTATACACCTATCCCCCGCTTTACACGGTACTTTTTTTGCACGTTTTCGCTTTTACACGGTTTTCCAAATAAGTTTTTTTTTTGTTTTTATCGCACTCTACTATGAAAATGATTTAATTTTCCATATTCGTAAATTACAAGTGAGTGCATAATATAAATTATTATAAATTAACGGCTGTAATTAAAGTAAAATTTAGAATGCTGGAAATTTTGGAGAGAAATGATGGCAGTTTACCAAATAGGTTTAATTAAAATAAAAAAAATTAAAACATTTTAATCTGAATAAAAATTAATTATTAAACTTTTGTTAAACAGTCCAGTTATGGTGAATTAAAACAACTGGTTGGTGGTGTACACCTAAAAATATTGAAAAGACACAACTGTTAAATGGCAAAATTATGCATTTTCTGCAAACTTTTCGATTTACACGGTTTTGACTTGAAAATTTTTAATTTTCGATTTACACGTTTTTCTGAGGAACGTATCTACCGTGTAAATCGGGGGATAGGTGTATTTGCAAGGGTGATATCAGATCGATCCCACAACCAGTCGATTTACAGTCACACCTCGAGCCCACACCGCGACTGGCCTCTAATAACACAGTTACGTTCCAATACATCCCTTCAGTAGCAGCTATTTGCGTTTTTCTTCTTCTTTATGGGCTTTATAGTATGTTAGTATATAATTTTGTTTAATTATTTAATTTTAATAAGAAAATCTGTATTTCTTTTGCAGGCATTAAAAGATTTTCATTTTAAGAGCAAAGATGAAAAGAATCATCGTATAGTTGTATTACGTCGCAGTTTCTGGTTCGCCGGCGTGTCTAGAAACGCTGTAGTCGTTATTATGGCGTCAGTCATTGCTTACTTCGTTTATGAAGATACGGATTCACCTTTTATACTTACAGGTAGGATATATTTCTTAATTATGGATGTATTAATAATAAATATATATTCTACCAAACCCTCACCAAAACAATGCAAATAGTAAATAAGAATATAATAGTAATGGGTGATTTTAATAGTCAAATAGGAAGTAAATCGGAAATAGGTGAATATATTTTGGGAAAATATAGCCAAGGAAGGCGAAACGATAATGGCCAAAGAATCATAGATTTCTGTTTCGAACATAACTTGAGAATAATGAACACTTTTTTTCCCAAAAAGCAGAAAAATAAATGGACTTGGATCTCCCCTAATGGCAAAGATAAACATGAGATAGACTTCATCACTACTAATGTGCCCAAGATTTTTAACAATGTAGGTGCGGTGCCCAAATTTAACTTTAATTCCGATCATAGACTGGTGAGAGGTGCTATTGCGTGTAAGGAACTGAAATTACCAAGAAGAAAATTCCACGGAACGAAAGGGGGGGCCCTACCACTTTTAACAGAACAAAACTTACATGAATTAAAAGGTTCATTAGACAAAATAGAGAAGCAAAGTAACATACAAGACAAGTACAACTCTTTAGAAGAAGCGCTGTCAAAATTAAAGAATTGTTCGTGGGAAGGTACAAAAGACAAGCTTGGAAATACAGCCAGACTGAAGATTATGGAGAGAGAAGATTTGATTAGTAATAGAACAGAAAACCGTGAAAAAATAACAAACATTAGCAAAGAAATCACAAAAGCAATAAGGGACCATAGAAAAGCAAGGCGGTTTCATATAATAAGATAACAAATAAGCAAAACAGGAGGCATTAAAAGGGCTTCGAAACAACTAAAAGAATATTCTACATGGATATTGAAAACGATAAAAAAAGATAAAGACAACAATGTTCATACTACAACCAAACGACAACACATCTTAAAAACAGCAACAGATTTTTACAAAGAATTATATACAGACAATCTAAAGGAACAAACAGACGATACAACATTTAAGGACAATACAAACCAAGAACCAATCCCACAGATATTGCAAAGCGAAGTAAGAAGGGCTATCCAAACACAAAAGATAGGAAAATCACCTGGCGATGATAAAATAACTAATGAACTACTAAAAGCAACCATTGAACAAATAATAAAACCTTTTGCTCATATATGTAACCAAATTTTAGACACAGAACAAATACCCTCTCAATGGACATCTTCAACAATCATACTTTTGCATAAAAAGGAGACAAGAGTAATATAAACAATTAATAGACCTATCTAGCTTAATCCCAAACCTGTATAAAATATTCATAAAAATTATACTAAAACGCCTGACCAAACAGTTAGACAGTAATCAGCCTATAGAGCAAGCTGGATTCCGATCCGATTTCTCAACAATTGATCATATACACACTGTCAAGCAAGTAATAGAGAAATGCAACGAATACAACCGCCCGTATTACTTATCCTTCGTCGACTATAATAAAGCATTTGACTCCCTGAAGCATAGCTACATATGGGACTCATTGAGAAACCAAGGGGTTGAGCAAAAATATATAAGAATAATAAAGCAAATATATGAGAAAAGCACAGCAAAAATACAACTAGAAAAAACAGGAAATCTATTCCATATTCAGAGAGGAGTTAGACAAGGAGACCCGCTGTCACCCAAGATATTCAACGCAGTCTTAGAGAACATCTTCAGGCAACTCAACTGGGACAACTTCGGCATCAATATCAATGGAGAAAAGCTACACCACCTGAGATTCGCAGACGACATAGTCTTGTTTGCAGAAGATCCAGACACCCTACAACTAATGCTGCAACAACTAGCATCAGAAAGCAAAAAGCAGGACTATCAATGAATACCAGCAAAACCAAATTAATGACTAACATGACCAAAGTCAAAATAGAAGTGGAGGAAGAGATTGAATATATCAACGAATATATATACCTGGGTCAAGTAATATCAGTAAAGGATCTGCCAAATAAGGAAGTAGACAGACGAATAAATAACACCTGGCAAAGATACTGGTCTCTCCGTGAAATAATGAAGAATAAATCAGTGCCCATTTCAGAAAAATCAAAAATATTTAACACATGTATCCTCCCATGCCTCACCTA
>HE671917.1:54244-69977 GCA_000313835.2 Heliconius melpomene melpomene
AAAATCCTTGCTGCGAAACGCGCCTCGCGACGTTATGCTTATACAAGCGAGTCCGCCGCGCCCGCCTGCCTTACACGCATCGGTGGTTCAGTGGTAGAATGCTCGCCTGCCACGCGGGCAGCCCGGGTTCAACTCCCGCCCGATGCATTCTATTTAATTTTCGTCACAGGCAGCCACGTAGTGCTTGCTTTTCATCAGGGACAGAATACCCTCTTCAGCATTAACCACAAGCTCGAAAAAAAAACCCGCCTGCCTTTATAGCAACGAAGATTTAGATGCGTTTGCACGTATTGGATAATTCGAGTTGAATGTATTATTTAATGTCATTTAACTATCTAAAAATAATAATTTAAATATATTTTAATAAGTACTTGAAAAGATTAGTAGCACAGATTTAAAATTACGGCACCTACTAAAAAATCCTTTCTGTGTAAAACAATTGGAAAATCCTTATTGAAACTACGAAAATGCGGGTTGCATTAGGGTTTAATTAATTTTCACATTATCTTTAGTGCTTTGCAAACATACATTATATGAATAATCCAGTAGTAAAAGCGGGCGAAGCCGCAATAGGGTCGCTAGTTTTGTATAATTATGGTTTTAAATTTAGTGTAATAAATTTCTTATGCCATTTTGTAATTAACGTTTGTGTGTATATATAATTATGATTGTATAATACTTATTCGTTAAGAAGTCTTAACTATGTCTAACAGTATTATACAGATAAGTACATAAAGTTTTTACTAAATAAGATAATCAAGTGTTACTTTCCTAACGTCAAAATTATACTTAAAACATTGTAGATGTAGATAGTAGATATTTCTAACAAGATATTGGTTTTTTACTTTTATTTTGTACTTTATCTAAATTAAAATAAATTTTTATAATTTTTTTAGTTACCCCTGCTAAAAAAGATTGAAATGGTGTTAGAGAGAAATAATACCGCATTTTGTTTGAAATACAAAATCTTATGTACAAACATTTTATAATGTTCAGAAATTTTCTTTGTTTATTTACTTATTAATGTTTATAAAAGGTACATTGTTATTATAAATGGTATAAATGCTGATAATAAATGTTAGAATGAGTTATCAAATGAAGGAATATTGTTACTTTTTATTTACTGTTATTAAGTTCTATTGCTAAACAGGAAAGTCACCGCCAAGGCAACATAATATATGAAAAAGTGTGTAATCTCAGTATTCTTTTAATGTCTTTTTGTATTTATAGTGAAATAAATATATTAGTAAATACAATTTTTTCTCTACTCATCTACACCCATCAATATTATTGTTATAAATTCATAAGTAACCCTGTCTGTATGTGTCTGTATCCGTTGCAGCCCTATTACAGGGCTGGCATGGATCGCCGTGAGCCTTTCATCATTACTTGCAAAATTTACTGCTAAATTACTTGCGCAAGTTTACTTTTTTTAAGAGCTTTGTCGTGACAACGACATGCCGCCCTGTTTGCTTTACATTTTAATTAATATTGATTAAAATCAATTATTTTTATATTTTTTTTGCTAATACAGAGTCTGGTACTGCTAAGACACTATTACATGTTCCTATATCATTGTAGAAATCTTTGTAAATTAACCGCCGAAACCTGCCGAAAATTACCACAGAAAAGGAATGTAATGCCACACATCGGTCGATTAGTTTGCCTTATATTACTTTATTACATATACACGCAAAGTTCTTTCAACAGCTTCTACAGCTTTCCGATTTGCCATCATGCATTCATCCCATATAATTAAGGCACAATCCGTAACAGTTTTGCTCTATCGCAATTTCATGACACATTGCAAAATGGGTTCTCGGCACTGTCTAAGTCTAAGGAAATTTTAAACATAGTGTGGGTTGCTCTTCTTCCTAGCAACAATGTGGCTGCTATCCTGGAAGTGGCGACAGCAAGGTGCAATTTTTTGTTCCCCTATCTTAGCTAAAATAATTTTGGTAAGGAAAGTTTTACCAGTTCCGCCAGGCGCATCTAAAAACAGGATTTCACCTGATGCGTTATAGACGCTGCAGCATACTTTATTAAACGCAGATCTTTAGTCAAATTTTCGAGGCCACTTTGTAAAATATCTGCGATTTCTACGCGATTATAACTAATTTCCGAAGCGTAGTCCCGTAACAATCTCTTGTATAGCCAACACAGACCTGACAATTTTAACGTACCTTGTGAGGAATTTCTCCATCGGTATCGGCAAAATTGTCGCGGTACTTTTGCGACAACTGTCTAGCATGCACAAAAGGTCAGTAATAGGGCAAATAACTGTCGCAAGCTATGTGGATTATCGCTAATACATGCCTCAGCTAAAAGATCATGCCATTGCTCATCTCCACCTAATAATTGGTGTGCGCGGCAAGCGGCCTGGTAGGTGGGATATTCAATATCGTCCATTTTCCGGAGTTTTGTAAAAGATGTCGGACCTCTTACTATATGGAGAAAAGGGCGTAAACAATAACATTGAGATTTTTTTCGGGTGTACTGTGTTCCCTTGTCCCCAATCACGAGCTCTTAAAAAATATTAGGATTACCATCCACAGAAGTTCCCCGTATCTTACGAAGGAAAACACCTATCTGCTTGTTATAAGTATAATAACATGGCACCTCTTTATACAAAAGAGATTTTGCGAAATTATCTCTTTCGCAAAGACGAAAGAATGTCTTGGGTTGGCTAACCTTTCTAGAACATTTTCGGCTTGAAAGTACACTCGTTGCCCACCTTTAAGGTGGACGTCGAGGCGAATTATCGCGATGTCTCTCATGTATCGGGAAACTTAAAATACGCCAAACTGCCTCAGAGGAACTTATGTTACGACCAGACTGGTATCTTGTGACTTCATCATATTCATTACGATTTCTTAGTGCTATGATGGCTTGATCACTACTTTTATTGACATATTTACATACATATTTTATAGACTCAACGCTATTATATATTTCAACATTAGTGTAAGTTTGAAATGCTTTAGATAAAACTTGCGAATACGGGGTACCGTGCCGGGGGTGGTAACCCATCTATTGTCTTATAGCTTACCAATATAGCAGTTTTAATCCGGGTTCACCAATATAGCTGTTCTAATCGGGGTCGTCAAGATTTTTGATGGGAAGTTGGATTCCGACGATGCCTGAAATGGCTCCGCGAACGCTCTCTGAATTTGGATGGTACTGAGTTAAGACGTACCTAGGTCGAGAGTTCAGATACTTGCTTGGTCAGGAGCTGGCTTGTCCATTTCTTCCAACATGGAGGGTACAGGGGACGTCGCCATCGCAGACGTGTACCTTGTCTTCCAGGTCAGCTAGGTTTTCAATAGGTAGATCAGGCTGCTAAGCTGTAACAGTTTGAATATTTTGTGGTAATATATAATTAGATAAAGAAAACTGGCCTTCAATCTGTGAAAACCAAAGGACTGGTTCTTCCGGCCAGAATGGTGGAATACGCACGCCAACCCTACACAAGTTGGGTGTAACACCTTGTAAAGGTAGTGAAAACGGCCTCTTGCCGTTTTTAATCTTCTCGCTAGCAGAAATCACAACAGCTGTCCAACTCTAATATATTAGTTTAATGACTTATCTCACAATCACAATCATATCGTTAACTTTTTGTATTTTTCTTACTTTTAATATACTTCTTTCCATTTTTCGCTGATTTACCTTGATTTTTTGTTCTATTTTGATTGTATAGATCTAAGTTTGATAGCTATACAAAAGAGTGGATGAGATGCTAGTACCTTCTTTCTTCTTTAGGTTGTACATAATATAGCAATATCATCAGCAAATCTAAGGTGGCTCATATAATTCCCGTCCATATAGATACAGGTTATTATTTGTTTTGTTTTGATTGTGTACAGGTTACTTTTCGAAACACATTCTAAAACAGCAATAAAAACCTTTGGCGACAGAGGATCTCCCTGTCTCATTCCTCTTTGTATATCTATCCTATCTGATTTCTCCTACACTATTTTCACTTTACTCGTGCTATTTCTATAGTCGACATTTACTGTCAGTTGACTTCGTCTAATACGATCGATACTTGTCAGTTTTTACTGAAATAAAAATAGGGTTGTACAAAGTGAATTATTGAAAAAAATCCTGAATGAATGAAATTACCTCGATTGTCTAGTGAATAGTTAGTGTGTCGAACTGCCGATATCCGGTACGGGGTTCAAATTTTAGTCGTGCTTTGTACATATCAACGAGTATGTTCCTAAAGTATCTACCTTTACTGAATACCGAGTGTTTTAAACATTAAGGAAAACATTGTAAGGAAACAATGTCAAGAAACTTGTAAGGCTATCACATCTATCTCTATTTTTAATACATCGTGTAGTTGAAAGTATAAATGTATAAAATATAACTATTATAGGTAGGTAATGAAAATAAAAAATATCGCTTATTACATAATTTGTTTTTATTCATTATCAGATAAAAAATCATCACTGTCGCTTTTGGTGATATTCTGTCTGAAACATTATCGATCATGTGGTCGAGACTAAGAGGTTGTAGGCGGGAGCCCTGATTGGGAGGCATCTAGTTTGTGGTGTTGTTATTGAGTGATACATGTCACTTATTGTAATTACGTGGAACCTCAATCCGAGGACGTTAAAAACATATAGACGCTATGTATTTTTATCGTGTTATTTTAAAAACATTATTTAACATTATTATAGGGGAAGAAGAGATTTTGTTATTGTAATAACTCAAGTTTATTAATTATTTATTTGATCTATACCTGATTTATATAGAACGTGTCCTTATATATTTGACAGTGACTGTTGCGAAATGCCAATGTCAAAGTTCTTATAACGTTTGAATTTTGACAAATCTGACATAAAACTCAAAAATATATGTGAAAATAAAACAATCCACTATCCAGTCTTCGGAATCGTTACTAGAAGTTACATACATTACGTGAAATATATTTCCATATGGTTGACGTATTCTTAATATATAATATGTATTTCGGATAACTTTATTGGTTCAATAAACAGTAAAATATAAGTAACTAGTTACAACGTTCAGTGTTTATAGTTTACGTGGAAATAATTTCTGAGGTAAGTATTTTTATTTTAAATTGTAAGTAAATGTTTTTTTAAATTAATCTGTAAAATCTTATAATTAGTTATATTTATTTAGTGATAGTAAGTATAAGTTACCTGAAATACTGAGACACAATGTTATTAAAAATATTATTTATATTATTTATTTATATATACTATTTAATATTTTATAAAGCATTAATAAGTACTGATACTTAAATATAATTATTATCATATGTTTTACTGTTAACTTGCTTGTGTTTCTTTTGTTCAGTTTTATAATATTTTTATTTCTATTGCTATATGATCAAATATACAGTACAATAAAAAATTTAAAGCAATACACTAATATTAATAATAATATCGTTCAAGAAAATAGCTAATATATACTGTATTGGGATCAAATTATTCTTACCCACAAAACAATATTGCAATAGACCAGATATTACATTTTAGAATAAAATTTCAAAACTGTGTATATTATTGACATAGACATACCTAATTCTCACAACATTCAGTCTGCTGAAAAAAAATCTAAATAGCAAGAATTGGCATTAGCAATCAAAACTTAATGGAAAGCAGAAACCATCTATCCAGTGCCAATAGTCATACTTGCCAAAGGAGTAGTAAGAAAAACTCTACACAACAGTTTAGATCTCTTAAATATTTACCAAATTATTATCCCCTCTATAAAATACCTCTTTTTAGGAAGAGAGATTTATAAAAGGAAAAATAAAATAATAATAATACTTTTTATTTTACACCCATTAAGGAGATATAAATAGAATAGGATAGTAAATAAATAAATAAAATAAAATAATTTGTGACAAAAAGAAAAACCAACTTCTAACAAGAAACTGAAAAGTATAAAATAATTTTCTTAAATTAATGTACTTTCTTTTCAGGAGTATGTGTAAAGTCCATTTGAAAAAAGACTGAGACTGTAATCCATCATGTACTGTATAATTGATCGAAGATAGTAATTTAAATTTTGTTCTCAGATAAACATGTCATCACCGTCTAAGATACGCTTTAAGAGGCAAAATTGGTACAAGAGATTAATGTATAAACGATTGCCCATTACAAAATGGTTCCCTGACTACAATTCAGAAAAGGCACTAGCGGATTTTATAGCTGGAATAACAGTAGGACTTACGGTTATACCGCAGGCACTGGCTTATGCAACACTCGCTGGATTGCATCCTCAGGTATATAAATGTGCAATTGTTTTGTTATTTGGTTTTCGCGATTACTAAAAAGCAATAATTTTTTGATATTTTATCAGCTTCACGCTGTATCCAGTACACAGTGAGTAGGCAGAGGGTAACTAGTGTTTAGAACTTCATTCCCCACTCTCTGCTGAATTCTGGAGGCTTTGCATGTAAAATGGATCATTTCCTCGAGTGAGGTTAGAGGATATATGGAGATAAGTAAGTATAGATTATTTGCAAACCCTTAGCAAAAGACAAAACAAGCGACAATTTTTAAACGTACAATATATTTGTATGCATACCTAACCATACTGAAATTTCTTTGTTTCAGTATGGCCTCTATTCCTCATTCATGGGATGTTTTGTTTACTTAATATTTGGTTCGTGCAAGGACATAACGCTAGGCCCGACTGCTCTGTTAGCCCTCATGACAAATGAGCAAATACAAGGGCGAAACTCCGACTATGCAATTCTACTGTGCTTCCTAACTGGCGTAGTTCAGTTGGCTATGGGTATATTGCATTTAGGTTTGTTTATTTGTATAGATATTATATTTAATTGTAGAGGTATATGGGCTTACTATTATAGTTTTACATTCTTCAATAATTTTTTGATACAGGTGTCCTTATTGATTTTATATCAGTGCCAGTGACAGTCGGATTTACTTCTGCAACGTCTGTCATTATAGCCGTTTCACAGCTCAAAGGATTACTGGGACTTCAATTTAAGTCTCGAGGTTTCATCGATACCTTAAAAATGGTACAGTAAAATAATTTATTATTTTTATTATACTTCCTTTTCTTTTTATTAATCGTGCTATTATTGTAAATAGGTTAGATTAGGTTAGTAATATATTATTACGTAAATAAGCATTTTCATAATGAAGTTAACCTTCAAATTATAAGGTATAATTTATTTGCCCAGATACTGAAGAGTATGCTATATTCTGTCAAATCTATAATTATTCTCAATTACGGATACTGAACTAATAACGGATAATAAAGTCAATTTAGCTATAATCCACCAAATAATTAAATTGAAAAATTTATATTTTTAACCGACATCTGTAAGTAAAGGAGGTTATCAATTCGACTGTATTTTCAAATTTTCACCAACTTCAAATTTTCAACTATCCTTGAAGTGTATTCTTTCAAATAAAAAAGGAATCATTGGAATTTGTTTCTCGTGATATTGAGTTATTCATGCATTTGTCGCGCACATACCTAATGCAAATTAAAGACTTATGTAATTTTCTCATAGATACAATTGTCAGATCGGACCAAAAGAAAAGGGAGCACACATCGCCCAGTCAGTCTGAGGTAATAAACATTAAAAAAAAATACAGTCGAATTGATAACCTCCTTTTCTTACAGAAGTCAGTTAATAAGCATTTAAGTATAGAATAACTCTGAGAAATTTGAATTTATATCTGTAACGTATTATAATAAGTATCAACTTTGCATTGCGTGTCGAGTAGCGGAACTTAACGCCGTGCTTTGCCTCGACACCAGAGCGGAGAAATAAAAATATTAAATATTTTATTTCCTTCCTATTTTCCGTTTGACAAGCATGTTCACCTGCTTAACGGCAGGCCTCTCAACTTTCGTTATAAACGAATTTGAGCTTTAATAAACTTTTTATGTTTGATTTTATTCTTACTAAAATTTAGTTTTGTTATAATAAATTACTTTTTTAGGTATTCATAAATATACCAAACGCTGCAGTCGCAGACAGCACCTTAGGAATATCAAGTATAATTGTACTTCTCCTAATGAGGGTAAGTTATTTTAATTATAGTACAACATATGTATATGTATACTTAATAATGTGAATCTGTGTAATGTGAATCTGAATGTGATCATAGAGTATACTAATATAAAAAAGCGGAAGAGTTTGTTTGTGTTTTTTGTTTATTTTGTTTGTTTGCTTGTTTGTTTGTTTGTGTAAATGCTAAGATCTCTGGCTCTCCTGGTCTAATTTACTTTCGTCTACAAAATCTGAAAACTATTCATTTGCAGTTAAATTCTAAAAAAAATTGCATTAAATAGCACAAAATACATATTTCCACCCTATAAAGGAAATCTAAATTAATAGGTTACTTCCGGTTGACCTAGAATTATGGAATTTGGCTAGTTGCTAAATTTCATTGACTGTACAGGTAGTACTATGACAGGAAAAAATCTGTCATTTCACTTATAAGTGCTTACTTATGCAAACAAATTGAACAAAGCTCTTATTTCTTTCAGTGATAATTATTAAGCAATTTTACCATTCTTGTGATTTTGTGAAATATACGTAACCTACAATATTTTAGGCCTTATTCTACTTTTACTTTTAAGTAATGGCGCATAAATGACATCAATAATAATAATTGCACGACAAAGGGATCAAATTGCTTAATTGGATAGTTGCTTATTCTTGGATTTCATTAACTTGATCTACATATCCAAATTTTATTGTATTACTAGCGGCCTGCCCGCGACTTCGCCCACTTGAGCTACACTGAAGGCAGGCAGGCATTGTTCGTTTATGATATAGAATTGGCTGACAACTATTAATGACTTCTAATGTGATTTTTTTATTACTCTGACTACCCCTACCTACTTTTATAGCGTGAAGCTATAAAAGTTGCTTAAATTTGTTTTGTACTTTTTACGTGATACGTGAACATCTAAACAGGCAAACAGATAAACAGACAAACAGGCAAAAATTCCAAAAAGGCTGGAAATGGATTCTTTAAGTTATCCTGTAACACCCTGGTTATTCTTTTTAATATCTTCAAGATACGACTCCTCTACAAATTTATTGTAAGCATAGGTTGTGTTTTCATCATAAATTCGAGCAACGGTAAGTGTACTTCTGTTTCAGAAAATGAAAGACATAAATTTGCCGGCAAGTCAAAAATCTCTTAAGAAGACATTATGGCTGTTGTCGACTTCGAGAAACGCCATAATCGTAATGCTATGCTCCTTAATGTCATTTGTATGGGAGTTACACTCGGAATCTCCCTTCAAACTCACTGGCACCGTAAAGTAGGTTATTACTTTCAAACTATTATTTCGTTAATATATTGTATATGCTTATAGTATTACGTTTTAGTGTTAATCTTATATGTTTTATTGTAATGCTAATAACAATTGTATTGCGAGTGGTTTTGAATCAAAAATTAATTATAACTGCGTCGTAAAACATATAAGTAAGTTTAACGAGTAGTTATAATTATTGTTTTGTAACGTAATTTGTAAGTGGGTATTTCTATGTCGTAGTACTACGACGACTGCTATGCATACAGTTGAATTCAATTAAATCAGTAACCCATTGCAGTCTGTACTTATGGAGATGCTTTTCTATATTAAAAAAACCGTACAAGCGCGAGTCGGGCTCGCCAATTGAGGGTTTCGTACAAAAATTGTAGTCTCGATGTGGTGGATGATGTGGTCTCGAGTTTTTTTCTGAAATTGAAGCTTAGCTTAGCCAGAGCCCTTTCATTTGGTACCTCAGTTGAACTGGCTTTAATACCAAATGTTGCCTCCCTTTTAAGGCTATTGTTATTAAAATGTTACTTTCAATAATCCTTGTTTTAAATAGCAATTAAATTAACTTAAAACTAGTATTGTTAATTGTACTATACTGTAACTTGTTCTAGAGAAGGGCTTCCATCGTGGTCCATCCCGCCCTTCAGTACAAATTACGGTGATAGGAATGTAACGTTTACCGAAATGTGTTCGGATTTGGGCTCTTCAATAGTCCTTGTGCCAATTATTGGTGTACTGGGAAATGTCGCAATTGCTAAAGCCTTCGGTATGTATGTTATGTAAAGTGTTATATAAATTGATTGTGTTGTTTTATTTATTATGTTGCATAGTTTCTGTTTGTTTGATTATGGTTATATTGTTTTTTTTTCATAATTTAACTAAAAAGTTTTTATTTATAAAGAATAAGTCCTAGTTTACCAGTTTGTTATCTATGAATATGTATTAAGTTCATTACAGATGGTTTATATAAGCGTATATAAAATAAAATAGAGGCCGCCATGCCGCCGTGCAGCGAGAGACTGTAAACGCGACGGTTGTGGGTTCGATTCCCTCGGGAGAATCTCTGATAGAATGCTCTGATAACGAGGCAAAACGCTGCATTCAGGTCCGCAACTCAACACGCAATGCCTCAAGAATTCGGCGGAAAGTGGAGAACGGAATTGTCCTAATGTGTTGCCTCTGCCTTCCTTGTTAAATATAAACGCTGTAGTTGTGGATTCGATTCAGACTCTGAAGAATTATTTATTTTCTTTTCCTTGTTCTGGTAAAAAGATAAAAGTACTGATATAAGGTATGATATATTCTTATAAAAATATGCGATGTCATATGTAATAACTAACATACACAATATTTAATAATTATTTTAGCCAGTGGTGAATCAGTAGACGCTACACAAGAATTGATAACCCTCTCCCTATCAAACATATTGGGTTCGTTCGTCAGTGCTATGCCTGTAACGGGCTCGTTCTCCCGCAGCGCTGTCAACCACGCGAGTGGAGTGGCCACGCAGATGGGCAGTGTTTACACTGGTATGGATGTCTTATATTTTAATTATCTATAAATTTTATGGTTGAAAATTGATGGGGTGATTGTATGAATAAGTTACTGGTCTAATACTAAAGAGTATTAAAGTAAAGAGAAGTTTTTTAACAACAATTGGTGTCACGCCAACTTTCTTTAGGGCTCCGTACTTTTTAAGGAAAAATGAACCCCTCATAAGATCACTGTTGCCCGTCTGCCTGTTCGTCCTTCTGTCTGTCCGTGGGTCTGTCCGTCTGCAACCTGCAAATATATTTCTATACTAGCTGACCCGGCGAATTTCGTACAGTTTTATTTTTTTCTTTTTTTCATTTCTTTTTGTCATTCTTTAATTTTTTATTTTTTTTAAATACTTATTCTGCTATTCGGGACAATCGGACTCATCCGGGTCATCAAGACCTCTAATTTTTGTACGGAACCCTCGGTGGGGAAACCCGATTCGCGCTTGTCCGGTTTTTTAAGTGAGAATTCTTAATTAAAATAAATAATTAAGATTAATTTTGTAGAAAATTACAGAATAAGGTTAATTAAAAATTAAAGCAATGAATAATAAATTGTTTTAATAGAACCACGATATTGTAATGTGAAATTGAGTGAAGTACTTATCGTCGCGTCGCGTGACATAGTGGAAACATTTTTAACAGTTCTTATAATAAAACAAGCACGAGCGGGGTTCGCCCACCGAGGGTTTCGTACGAAAATTGGAGGTCTCAAGATTTTTCTGAAATTCAAGTTAGCTTAGCAAGTTTAGCTTATCTCAAATTTATGATTGTTTAAAAAAATTCAAAATAATTTCTTAACAAATCTCAAGTAGCTTCCATCATTTAGCGGCTAGCATTTAAACTGCACATACACAGATTTGGCAAGAGATTTTTTTTATGTATTTAAAATGTAAAAGAAAAGAAAATAAACTACTGAAAAATTAGCACTTATTTTATTAAACATTAAATATAAGTAAAATATTTATGTAATTGCATGCTGTGTTTACCTTTATATAGTTGTACAATTAATTGTTTTTGTATTGCATGTGTGCATCATTGTAACAACTGCTGGTTAGCCGTTTACAAATAAAATAAAAATATTGTCGGCGACAGAGGTCGGTCGGTCTTCCTGACTGACGCCTCTTTTTATAGGGAAAAAATGGGCCAATTGTTTCTAGTTTGACTCTACCTGTATTGATGTTATATATTTTTAATTATTTGAATGTATTGATTATATACTCCTTGTTATCCTAGTGCTTTCCAAATTCTTAAATGTGGAACGGCATCAATTGCTCTCTTATAGTCTATGTAAGCAATGTAGAGAGCTCTCTGTCGTTCGTAATGTTTTTTGTTATTTCAATTATCACAATATAATAAAATACAAAATGTTAACGGAAAGTCCTTGAATTAATTCAGTAGGTGCAATTTGCAAATAATGTTTACTCACTCAACACTTGACAGCTGTTTAAGTAACTTTGTTAACAATTTTACTTCGAATTGAATTGAATTCTTGATATATGGCGTTTCGAGCGCGCCAAATTTTTTTTTCGCCAAATTTTACTTTAATAACAAGTTTCAATGGAATATTCTCTTACAAATTTAATTAAATATTGATTAGGATTAAACATTGCTGAGTACGTATATGAGTTCAGTTATCGTCGACTTTGATGCCCTTTTCCTTTTGATGCCCGGTGCGACCGCCCCGCTCGCACCCCCCTAGCTACGCCACTGCTGTAGATACAAGTCGTATTCTACCTGCCCTAATTCTGAAGGAGCAATTACCAGAGGTACACGACCACGGCTTTCTACTGAAAATCGCAATGAATATGTATTAAATTCTTAAAAAAAATATATTACGTTTATATTATTTATTTAATAGATGACAAATATTTGTACTTCACAATTTCAGGTGAAAGTATTTTCTTGTTTTATACTTTTTAGAGCGTGACTATCAGTAGTCGGGTTTTAATTTTTGAACATAATTTTGTATATCAATTATTTTCGAATTACAATTCGTACTACAATATTTGCAGAACCGCTTTTCATTTTCAATTTTTATTTAAACAATTTAAGTTTTATATAGAACTAGCTGACCTGGGCGGCTTCGCCCGCTTGAACAATAACATACTTATGAAGTTATTTTCAGTTTAAGGGGTGAATTTTAAAAAAGCAAATCTCAAGCGGAATAGTCAAAGAGAACGGAGCGCCAAACGGTCGCTTGATAGACGGTCTTTACATACCTCTCTCGCCTCGTACACTATCATCAACCTCTTCATACATGCCCTCTGAGGGGTCCTCCTGCTTTTAACGTGACATTCCTCCAGTATCTGTGAAACTGTGTTTTCGAAGGTCAACCGAAGTCTTGACTTGACTTATTGCAAATATTAAAAGTTCAGGTTTTCATGCTGAACTTTTTCGTGTTATTTATAAATGGTATAAAAATTTATTAGTTTTGTGGAAATTGAGATTTTATTACATTAAAAAAAATCTTATTGCTTACTTTCCAGGTATTCTAGTTCTGCTAGCGCTAAGTCTTCTCACGCCGTACTTCTGTTACATACCAAAAGCGGCGCTTGCCGCCGTCGTGATATGCGCTGTTATATTTATGATAGAATACGAGGTAATCAGTGTTTAATATATATTTTTTATTTTATCCCTCGGTACATTGTGTTATAAGTCTTTTGTTCTTTAAAATTAAATAAATGCGAGCGAATAAAAGAGACTTGCTTAATACTAGCGGCCCGCCCGCGGCTTCGCCCGCTTAAACTAAGAAGACACTTCGTGTAGTCCCACTCAAAAACAGAATTGACTGACAACTGTCATTATAGAATAACGTCTAATATATTTTTTTATTACTTTAAATCTGTAATCTTCTTAATTTGTTTGTTATTTCTTCTTATTTTAGGTTGTAAAACCAATGTGGCGTTCAAGACGAGCGGATCTGATGCCGGCGTTCGCTACGTTTGCCATATGTCTTATAGTTGGTGTGGAACTGGGTATAGTTGCGGGCGTCTTACTAAATGTCCTCCTCCTGTTATATCCCAGTGCGAGACCGACTATGGAAGCAGAAATTGTAACAGTGAGTATAATATTTTTTTTTAAAATTTTAGTTTCTTAAAAAAGGATATATTTTAGTGATTAGTTATTTTATTGCGTGATATACTCTACTCTACTCTAAGCTTAACTGGACCAAAAGAATATTGTTATAATAATATACTAAGTTATAAACACAACTATTACTACGAATAGCGTAAGAGATATATAGATTCTCCCGAATGCAACCCACAACCATCACGTTTACAGTCAGATACTGCGCCACTACGCCTAGAAGGTCACTCGTCGTTAATAATAAGAAATTAATTAACTTTAAGAGTTATAGTATAATAGTATTCATTATTGTATCAAATTTTAATACTTTTTATGGTAGTATCACATATAAAAGTATAAGTTAAATACGTTATAATATACAACGTAACGTTTACTTTTGCTGGCCATTTTGAAAGATCTCAAGGTTAACCAATTTAATAGTTATACAAACTGCCATAAACGTATTAGACACGCGCTTTGTATATTCAAGGTTATTGTAGCATTGAATTTAATTGAATATCTATAACATTCGTTTATAACTATAGTTTACTATTTAAATTGCAAATCTTAGCAGAATTAATTGTATTTACTTATGCAATATAATATATATATCCAAGACTCGTATCGTGTATGGCGAGGATACACTTCAAGGGTAGTTTGATGAGAGTTTCATAAGATTTTTTTGTTGAGAATTATAATTATCTAGTTATTTAAATAAATAACAGAAAAACATGATTACATGCAAACAAATTAGTAAAATTATACATAATAACCTGTTTTCAACATATGCTATTTTAATCCCTAATATTACAGAATTCAGCAGGATTCGGCTATCTTCTAATAACAGTGGGAAATAGCTTATACTTCCCTGGCGTGGAATACATTAGACAGTACGTAACTAGAGCGGCAATGAAACAAGGTGGATGCAGTATGCCTGTCGTTATTGACTGTAGATTTGTACTGGGTAAGTACAATCATTTGGAACTAATTTTATTAAATTCGTATTTCTAAAGGAAACATTTATAGGAAAAACTTGTGGTCCATTTGCAAAAACCATTTATCTCGAGTTCACTTAGAGGTATCAATCTGAAATTAATATAAAAATTTTAACTCCAAGAAGCTATTTTCATATGGAATCATAAAATTTGGTAGCTAGCATCTACAAGTAGTACTTATTCAGGAAAAAAACTTATAACTATACAAAAAAATAGCCGTAAAGGGGGTAAAATTTCATATTAGTTCATGTGAGTTATCAGATGAAAGGGCTCTGGCTAAGCTAAGCTTGAATTTCAAAAAAAAAAACGAGACCTCCATTATTTGTACGGGACCTTCGGTGGGGGATCTCGATTCGGGCTTGTCCGGTTTTTATTTGAAAGCTAGTAATTCTCCTGTAATCCCATTTTATTTTAGTCTATTTCTGTCAATGGTATACATGAGAAAATCGCTTGAGTCTTAAATTTGAATGAGTCAAAAGGAAAGATGAATTATTTTTTTTTTATTATACCGTTCTAGGTGCAGATTTCACAGCAGCCAAAGGCATATGTGCGTTATCAAATTCCTTATCATCGCGTGGTCAGCCGCTGGTGCTGTTATCACCGCGGTTGAATGTCGCGTCGGTGTTTAACGGTGCAGGCGCATCCAGCGTAACAGTTGTACTTAATGCATCAGATTTAGATGATACTTTGCAAGGTAAAATTTATACAATAATTATTAATTTTCGAATTAATTAATGTTCCGTACCTTTTAAGGAAAAGGAACCCTTATAAGGTCACTGTCCGTCCGTCTATCTGTCTGTCTGTCTGTTACGGAACGGAGTTAACGTAATTCCT
>HE671917.1:76461-103437 GCA_000313835.2 Heliconius melpomene melpomene
TTCTAGGTGCAGATTTCACAGCAGCCAAAGGCATATGTGCGTTATCAAATTCCTTATCATCGCGTGGTCAGCCGCTGGTGCTGTTATCACCGCGGTTGAATGTCGCGTCGGTGTTTAACGGTGCAGGCGCATCCAGCGTAACAGTTGTACTTAATGCATCAGATTTAGATGATACTTTGCAAGGTAAAATTTATACAATAATTATTAATTTTCGAATTAATTAATGTTCCGTACCTTTTAAGGAAAAAGGAACCCTTATAAGGTCACTGTCCGTCCGTCTATCTGTCTGTCTGTCTGTTACGGAACGGAGTTACGTAATTCCTATGGCCACCTCCAGCTCCATCATTAGACCCTGGTTGAAATTTAGTATCAAAGTACTCGTCAAGATGAATCAAACGAGCTGGCTACATCGTCATCAGCTCTATGTCATAATAAAATCGCATTGCATTGCTTTTATTTATATACGCATGCAAAATTTGACAGACAACAGGACAGGTGAAAGTGAATAAAAGCTTCTAAAATAAAGTAAGTGTTTAATTAGTAACATGTTGTTTTCTTGCATTTTTACAGATCTCACGGGTCGAACAGCGCTACTGGAAATAAATAATCAAGAAACGAAACGTATTACACCGCCTCCTTTATACAAATCCCTTAATCAATTGGATGACAACGCCTTAGAAGTTATTATCACAGATAGACAGATAGAAAATAGCATCCCATTACTAACTTCTAGTATAACTTCTATTAGTAATGCGAATAATACGTGACCGAGGAAGGCATGCCAGTGATATTCTATTAATAATATTAGTTATATATAATATTATGCTAAATTACTTAATATCCTGTAAGTAAATTATGATCACACACTTATTTTTACTATAAATAATAGTTAATAGTTGATAAAAAAACGTCTAACGTTGCTTATTTTAGAAATTTATTTTGTTCTTGAAGAACATACTTTTATTGACATATATGTCCATGATTGTAGAACTATATAATGACGAAATCTTTAACTGTTGATGATTATGAAATCGTCAATCCTACTATGTACTAAAACATACTAAGTATTTTAAGAAGATTTGGTTATATCCCCTGTTCTATTTAAATAGATCTGACATAGATAGTCGTTCTTCTGAATTGTATAGAATCTTCATCAGTGTTCAGCTTTCTTTGACGGTACTTAAATTAAATTTATATAAGTGTTGTTATTTCTATAGTCTTATTCCTTAATGTTCTTTTATCCTCAATTATTTTTTTTTTATAAAAGTTTATAATATATCCCAATGCTTGCCTAGTTATAAGCTGTTGTCACATATTGCTGTGTTACCAAAATATAAGATGATTGCCATTAGTATAGTTACGAACTTACCTCAGAAGTAAAATATGCGTAAAATATATGTATCCTATTAATTTTGATTCCCTTTATAGTGTCAAAATACGCGTTTATCTTTTTTAAAGCTTTTTTATTATTTTCTTTTAATTTAACCACAAATGTAGATACAAGATGCCAAATTTAATTCTAGGTCAACCGGAAGTACCCTATGAATTTTGATTCCTTTCATAGTGTCGAAATACGCATTTTTGCGTTAAAAACGACCATATCTTTTTTCTAAAAAAATATAGAAATATGTTTTTATTAGGAAATCATGGGGCAGTAGATCTGAATATATGGTATGAATTTCAACCCGACATCTCCAAGCGTTCCTGAGATAAAGGGTCTTGACAGACCGACAGGCGGACGGACGGACAGACAGACGCACAACAGTTCTTGTAAAGGTCCTATTTTTTCTTTAAAAAGTACAGAACCCTAAAAAGAACAGCTGCTTTGTACCGTTTTTGTACTAGTCTTGGGAGAAAAATAATATAATAGATTTTATTTCAATTATAGTTTTAATAAGTGCAATACCTTTATATATGTTTTCTTTAATACAAAAAGTAAAGTTTATTAATTATATTTTTGTTTTTTATTTATACAAGTTTCCTATTTGTTTAAATTAATTAATAATGAAATAAAAAAGTAGTTTATTAATTATAAAATAATATCCTGGTGTTATTCTTTTTACGCACTGTTCTAAAGCACTGTCGTGACGTCATCGACGTTAAAGTTTTGTTTTTTTCCCTGACAGATTAAATTAAAGGGAATTAACCTAGATAAACATTTAATAACAGAAAGGAAAACTAAAAGTTAGTACAAAATCTGACTAAAGGAAAGAAAATACCAAATTATTGTTATCATTATTTAATTAAATAAATTACATAAATAAGCACCATTACTTACAATTATAAATGCATCTCTGACTATTCACTTGTTGAGTATCAACAACTCTTAACACTAAATTATGATATAAGTACATTAAATTGAACGGGTATATCAATATTTCAGTCGATTAATTGTCACCATTCAAAGCATTTTTATATTTATTCCTTTTTTTATTGTTTTTCAACGGTGGTGTGTACAAACATTGGCTTAGAAGCAGATCGAAGTTTCTCTGAGACGACGTGAGCGATTCTCGAACTGCGTTGCCATGCCAACTCTCGTGTTCTTTCATGATTACTGTCCACACGAACCTTGAAAAAATTTAGTTGTTAATGTATTGTTATGTAAATCGGTAAAATGATTTAATTGTTTTATAAATTGGTGATTATTACTTAGATTTTTGTTTTATAATCTTCTGAAAAATACTCAGGTAGAACTAAGTTACGAAGACGTTAGGAAGTTAGGAAGAAAAGAGTAAAATGTTATCTTTTAAGGCTACACTTAATAAAAAGCGAGTGGTCCAAATAACTAACCTGCTTAGGCTGCAGAACTTTGATGGAATGTAAAGAAGCCTCTCCTTGATTGTTAACTCGTAAAGTGATTTTTCCCATCATTTCAGCGGTGGTTGCTGTAGCTGATTTAATTTCTTTTTTACGTCCAACCTAAGCAGAATAGACGATTTGTTAAAGTTATTATTTTTTTTTTCATCAGCCTACGAAATCCCTCATCAAGCGCCAACCAAAAGTTAATTGTCTCACATAAAAATATATATCGAAGATCAGAGTAAAAAATAAATTAATAGAATTTTTTTAGTATCCCACCCGACATTTGCCATATTAATTTCGACCCATTATAAATTTAAACAAAATACCTTCCATTTAACTAAATATACAGAATACATACAATATACTTTGACAATTGTTTTTTTAAGTTTGTGAGTACAGTACAGGCATGCGCATGATATTATTCGAAATGCGGACTTCCACGTCACTTTATTACATTTATAGGAAACTCAAACTGGCGCAGTAAATGACACTTAGCGGCGTGCTCTACTGTACTTTATTTTTGTCATCGAGTTCGCTGTATAGCGGTAATAGCGCGTGAGCGGGGCGCCCCTGTAGGTATATAAAATCGCGCGTACCTACATATTTATATTTAAAGTAATTTAAGTTAATTTCTGAAATTCAAGCTTTCAAGCAAGCCAGCGCCCATTCATCTGATACCTCACGTAAACTAGCGGTTTTAATATCAAATATTGCCCTCTTTTAAGGCTATTATTATTTAGGATTTAGGATTTTTTATTTTAGGTAATCTTTGGGCCGTAGATCTCTGAATATATAATTTGAATTTCAACTCGATATCTCCAAGCGTTCCTGAGATAAATGTTTTTGTCTGAGAGACAGACAGACAGACAGACGGACAGACTATCACCAGATTCACTCTGCTCAGTCTACAAAATAATTGAATTATTAAAATATTAAATATTTACCTCTTTTTCAACTCTCAATATTAAAGGTCCTATGGCAAAGTTACTTTTAACTGTAGTATGATCGGCCATTATATTGACAGTGACGTCACCATTTCTTTTTAAAGACGAAAGTCCATACAAAATTCCTTTAGCCCTAGGCTTGGTCTTTTCACTAGTTTTCACTTTATTCTTATTAACAGGTTTTGCGGTAGTCGCTTTTGTTGGTTTTGTTTTTGGTTTAGTTGTCTTCCTCGCTGGTTTTGGTTTAGGAGTGGTGGTGGTAGATTTAGGCTTAGCTTTCTGTTTCGTAGCTCTCGCTTCAGCAACAGCTTGCTCTACGATAGCATTGGCGACTTTGTTCTGTGATAATTCTTCAATTTTGTTAGAGTTCTCGACTTTTTCGGGGACACTCTCATTTATAATTTTATTATCATTTATACCAGCCCGAGCTGAATTTTTCTTCTTATTGGAAGTTTTTCTAAAAATTTACACTTGTTTTAGGTTTATTAGTCTTTCAAACTTTAAATAAATATACTAAATTAAATACATTTACTAAATTAATTATATACTAAATTGATGTCAGTTGCCAGTTTGAGGCCAGTCGTAGCGAAGTGCGACTGTAAACGCGACAGGTTGTGGGTTCGATTCCCACTCGCGGAAATTAAATATTTTAATATGAATTTTCATTTCCTCGCTCTGCTAAGTTGCGCCACTCAACACGCAATGCTTCCAGAATTCGGCGGTATTTGGGGAACAGGGTGTCTTAACACTAAGTTCAGAGGTTCCCGCTGCCTACTTTGCTATTAACAATAAACATTAACAATCTTATTTACCTTTTATTGGATTTTGTTTTATTTTTTTTGGGCTTGGTTGTCTTTTTGCTTGCGTCGATAGGTTGTAGTTTCACGTTCACGGGATCGTATGAACGTCGCAAGATATCGTTCATTTTGTCGAGAATGTTGTCCACAAATCTATTGTATTTAACAATATAGACTGCAGGTACAGATGGTTTCTTCGTCGTTTCATCACTTAATGCACCTGAATTTACATTTTATTTTTATTTTAAAAAAAGATAAAAAGGAGTTTTGAAATTTAAAAAAATTATCAAATTTATGAATTCCAAATATATAAAAAACCGGTTGAGTGCGACTCGGACTCGGCTGCTGAGGCGTCTACCTAATTCAGGATTGTAGGTGTTGGACTTACGTTCGATTGTGTGTTGGCTGGTTGGGGAAGTACAATTTATAACTTTGGCAAATCTAAATATGAAATACAGCAAAATCGATGCATAAATGCTCGTATCTTTTTATTGCGTCAACTTAAAAGCTTGATTTTTTCTGTGCTTTAAAGGACCGTAGACTTAAATATATCATAATAATTTTAGCTTGATACTTTCACACGATCACGAGATGAATAGTCTTGACAAACAGACAGACGAATAATGAAGTGACCCGTAACGGTTCCGTTTTTGCCTTTTGAGCTATAGGTTTTTGCCACGGAACCATAAAAATCAACTATTAAATCTTTTTATTTTTCATTTTCGTGTTTTAATGTGAGTGATTTATGTTAAAGAGAATTTATATATTATTAAAGAGAAGTTTTGAAAAAAGTTTAAAAATACTTGAAAATTTTAAACACTTTCAGCTCAAACAGTAGTGACTAGTGAAAGCATGGCGAATTGAGATACTTAAAGCCTAACTGTATCTAATATTTTTATAGTCATTACAACTATATAATAAACTGAGTATTTTAAAATATCGTCTTTTTTATAAAACTAAATATAAGTCCAATAAAACAAACTGTTAATACAGAACCAGATAAGTAGCGCCATTAAAAAAACGTTGACAATAAATTATGTAGACTATCGTGCCTATATAATTTATAAAATTTCATTATATTTATATCATTATTTTCATTATATTTCATTATTTACTTTTATTAACACATTGGATCTATTCAAATATTGCTCATTATACATTATAACGTAAAACGTGATTTAATTACTTAAGTTAATTAGGTGAACCAATAATTCATGCACGTCCAATTCTATTCTATACACGTAAAGCGCGCACGCCAACGAGTAACTGCTTCAGTCTCTACGCGCCCATGAGAATTCTAATAGCCAATAGCAATTATTAGAACCAACCAACGGTGGATTTTCTATTTTCCACACGTAAAAGAAACCGCGTGCCGTCGCTCAGTTAAAGAAATCTAATATAGCTTGGACTTTTCTGACGCTAACTTGTCTTACTTAACGTTGACATTGCCTTCAATATTTGTATTTACTATTTCATTCAAATAAAATTGTAATTTCTTTTTCGTGAAAGGAGGTTAAGATTGTGAATTACCTTGTTTTAGAAGTCGATGGCAAACAAGTTTCATTTAGGTCGAATAATACGTTCCTCGATACTCTCCCAGAATTTCTCAACGACAAACATAAAAATTTCTCTTTTCGCATCTCATTACAAACAACGTTTTCACTCGGCACGATATTTGAAATGCAAAATTTACGGCAGTTTCGTCATAGTGAGAGTAAATATTAAATTTACTTTCTACCGATCGTCTAACTTAGATTAGGGAGCAACAAGGTCATTTCCTGAATCCTATCCGAGCAAGGCCAAAGAAAGTGTCAAGGTTGTAAAAGAAATCAAGGGTTCAACGAACTAGCTCCGGATGGGAAAGTAAGCGAACAACGATTCCCCGCCGTCGACCCCTTAACATACATATATATGAAACTAGTTTCCTTTTAGTAGTTTATACCATATACTAGTGAGCTCTAGTGGTCATGTGAAGGATTTCTAGATCGGTATCAACGGGTGCTTGCAGCTATAGCTAATAGAATCTGGATCTTTCATGGATCTGGTGTCATTTACCTTTTAGAAGGATGGACCTTATGTATAAACTTTAGCAAGGATGCAGAATTGGCTGGGTATTTATTTGTGCGTTAAACTACATATATATCGGTCAAAAGCTATTATTATATTATACGTTATTGCAATATATATAATTATATGCTTAAAAGGATTTGTTATAAATAGATAATAATATATGATATTATAATAATGATAAGGAGATGCTTATATAAATAAACTTAATATTTTGGACTAGTATATATTTATTTTTTACAATAAAAATTAAATTAATATTACTAGATAATGTCACCCTTATTTGACAAATTTTAATTTTAATTTATATTTTGACCGATAAATATGTTTCCTTAGATATAAACAATATATTTTGTTGAAGGCAGTGAAATACAATAAATTTTACACCAATTTGAACAAACAGATTTATTTAATAAAATTGCCACTGAACTGTTGTGACATGATCTAGACATTAATTTAATTTTTAATCTTTCAATACTTACACTTTCACACGTCAAGCACGCTCACTTAATAAATAAAATAAATAGAATAAATAAATAGTCAATAAATAGCTAAGCTAAAGGAGGGGACCATGGGCCTCTCAGGTGGATGTGAAGGCGATTGTCGCCTATTCTTCGGCGCCTCCTAACTATCTAAACTTTTTATGCTCGGCAGGGGTAGCTGCAACGGACGACGCTTTAGTTTTCTTAACTTTCATGTAGCTAGTTTTTTTCCCACTCTTTTTCATATGCGCCGCGTATGACTTCAGTTTTTTAGACTCACGTGCTTGTTTATTCCTGCCAAGGGCATCACTTAGGTCATCATCATCGTCGTCATCATCTTCCTCGTCATCGTCCTCTTCATCATCATCGTCTTCGGGGTCGAGAGCATCAGCAATATCATCATCTTCCTCTTCATCATCTGAGTCAGAAGCAGCGGCTACCTCTGAACTACTGGCAACAGGTGATTCTACTTCGGCGCTAGCGGGTTGTTTTTGTCCAGCTTCAGCCTCATCGCCTTCAGCAACTTCTTCAGCGACATCAGCTGCATTTCCTTCTTCCAAAGATGCTGCAGCTTCTTCAGCCGCGGCTACAGGTGCCGGTGCGGCAGCGACAGTGTCAGCAGCAGCCACTACGGATTGAACACCTGTTGATTCGTCATCGTCGTCGTCATCGTCATCACCTATTGAAATAAAATAATTATTTGCAAAATATGTATCATTGTCAGATATTTCATGTCTAAACTTTTCTAAATATAACATTATCTTACCTCCTAAAATGTCATCAAAGAATCTTTCTAAATAATCTTCATCATCGTCATCAGATTCCTCATCTGCTTCATCATCATCATCATCGTCGTCATCGTCGTCATCATCTAGAAGAAAGATTACAATTAAACTATTGAATTAATTGACCTACTATCGACAAGTTTTTTTAATTTAAAGTAAGATATTTAATTGTGTCTAAAATAACGTCTTCACCTTAACCCTAATATAGCATTATCAATATTAAAGAGTAATATATCAACTAAGCATCTTAAGCGTGACACCAAACAGTTAATCGAATTCCTCGCTGGTGCGTGACATCCTGAACGAGCCAACCAAGTGTAGAAAGCAGACTAGCTTGAATTCCTCTGATGGAGTGTGAATTAATTAATAAATGAGAGCATTTGTAACGCTGCTTGACTTAAATTCCGTTGGTCTACAATTACTAATAATGTGTATCTATTTAAAATAAGGATAATTTTTGTTTTTTTTATTATTTTGTAAATTTTTATAACAAGTTCAAAGATAGACCTCGTCTTTAGTTCGTACAGAGTAAACTTTAATATTTATTTATAACTATGGTCGTAACGTAAAATTTTATGATACTATTAAACATAGATATAAATATTCAAAATAGACCTTATACTATATCTGGTCTCCATTTATCAAACGATTGGTTGGCATTTATAAAATGATGATTGCATCTATTAATAAAATATTTTATGATCTTTCTATCGATACATTGGCTAAGAATGTGCCATAGACATTTTTAAAGTGGTTTTTCATGATCATGATGATGGAAGTCATATTTATGATTTTTTCATTTAAAAAGAATGATATATAATTTTTTTTATAAATAATGATAAAAAATAAAAATTATCTTCACGCTGCGTCCCGCACAGCAGGGTAGGCAGCTAGTGTTAAGACACTCCGTTCCCCACTTTCCGCTGAATTCTGGAGGCATTGCGTGTTCAGTGGCGGAATTCAACGCATGTCTCGATACCAGAGCGGAGAAATATAAATTTAGATAAATATTTAATTTCCTCGAGAGGGGATCGAACTGTTTACATTATATCTTAAAAATATGAATATTATTCATAGTCTAAGAAATTAAAAAAATACAAATTACGACTATGTAAACCAAAATTAGTTACCTGATAATGGGTCATCGAGGACATCATCGTCGTCATCATCATCATCGTCGTCGTCGTCATCATCAGAAGCAGCCGGCGCGGGCGCAGCCGGTGCAGCAGATTGCCTGCCTACTTCCTTCTGGCTTTCATCAGATCGCATAACTGGGCCAGCATAAGCCGACAAGACTAAGCAGCACAACGCCGCTAATAAAAACAACGACCTCATCTCGTATCTGAAACAAATATAGGCCTTTAATGACCACAGCCAAATCGGCCGCGACAGCGTCCTTGCCCACCACCTGGATATATCACAGCACAAACACAATCACACACGTGCACTAACGTATAACACTCCACCTTTGACTTTTCACTGACGAGTCCTTCAGGCTCCAGCGGAAGAGGTTCCGCTTGCGTCCTTTTTAACAGTTTAGGACACTATGACCGAGGTTGGCGATCGGAAACGTTATAGCGGCGGCGTCTTCAACGCACTCTCTTTTATAGAGTTACGTCACAGTCGCGGGGAAGGAAAGTAGTGATGGCAGTCCACACTGGTCATAGACCAAGGACCGCGAAGACTTTCACCGCCGGCCATTACATGCCTACTAGCAATGTTTGTTTGTTTAACGTATCTTTACTAAATACTGTGCAATAGACAAAAGAATTATTCAATTAATCTTTGAGTTACACGCTAAAGTTTGCAAACTTTTTTAGAAATATATTTGATCCGTATGCACCATATTCCGTGAGGCACATCTGTTCATTTGTTATTCTATTGTACGAATTCGAAAGGGGTTGGTAAAGTTCGATTGGCTAATTTATTCAACGTATTTGTAGTTAGAGAAAAGTAAGGTAGCGTGTGGATTTTGAATCTTAAAATGTTTTAGACATTAGTATGTGGCGACTCGCCCCATACTTTCACTTAAGGTTATGTATGAGAACGCGTTTAAAGTATAATTGATAACGCAACTGATTGGGAAATATTACCACTTTTACCAATTAATGTTATTATTATAATTATGATTTAATTGAGTATACACACACAGTCAGTCATGGCAAAGGAACATTATAATTTGCATCTTGGTGCTCTTATTTTTTAAAATAATTCTGTTTCTTTTACGTTTATGTTGAAATAAAGAAAGTAAATTATTTTACTTTATAATATTAATAAAATAAAATAAAATCTATGTAGATTGCGGTTACTTTTTTTATAATTAAGCTTCATAATGAAAAAAAAACAGTTTATATTGAATTTTACACATCTTAGTCTCTATATACCAACTTGTTATTAAGGTTCATATGGTCGGCGACAGTCACGTAGGTGTACCTAAGAGCTTCTGACAGCTAGAGCATCAAGGGCCCAGGGGAAGGTAAAGCTATGTCTGGGTAACATGCTAATCATATGAATCAAACAAATAAATAAACAAATTAATAATTTAAATGTAAATTATATATTTTTTATTATTAAAAAGTATTCATGACAAACTGATGATGTGTTAGGTAAATATTGTTTAATTAGTTCATTATTATTATTTAATTAAAAATAATTCAGCTTCAGTTTGTATCTCGCACACAACAGGGTAGATCGAAGGAACCTAGTGTTAAGAGACTCCATTTCCCACTTTCCGCCGAATTCTGGTGGCATTGCGTTTTATGTGGAACTCAACGCCGGGCTTTGTCTCGACATCAGAGCGAAGAAATCTATAGTCAAGTCCCGCGGGGCCGTCCGCCGCCGCCGATGATGTCCTCCGAGCCGCGTAGTCGATTCGATGTCGATTCGATGTCGATCGATCGTAGCCGATTGATATTTGATAGATTCAATTATGAATAATTGAATCTATCAAATATCAATCTATAAGAATAAACATACTAAATATGAAAAAATAAACATACTAAAAGAATTATAGGTGGTGTGCGGACGAAGCCGCGACTGGGCCACTAGTGAAAATATAAATTTCAATAAATATTTAATTTCCTCGAGTGCGGATCGAATTCCTCGACTGGCCTTATTATTTACTATGCATTACAGCAGAGAGTCTAAAAGAAAACAAATTAATTCTCTGTTTCGCTTTCATATTTTCCAAAATATTTTTACGCTATATCCGTAAACTTGAACTAAATTATGTAGAAATTATTTGTCTTCATACAGTCAGTTTTATATACATTTTTTTATATTGATTATTTCCTACATTATTAAATATGGCTAGTGAAATCGATATAATAGAAAATATAGATTAAAGAAAAAAATAAATTATGATTATAATAATCGACTAATAATCATAAACATTTCATATCAGTGGTTTCAACCTGTTGATATCGCGAGCTTCCAAACCGAGAAAGGTCTAAACCCGTTTTCGGTATTGAAGGCGGCTACAAATATTTGTATGCGCCTTGTGAATGGACCTCGAAGACTTTCTCTCACCACTACTCAAGTCTCTAACACTCACACCATCAAATGCTTCTGTAAACATTGTGTACGAACGGAATGACACAGAGACATTTAAATAATAAATTAATAATTTAAATAATTATTTCAATTATTTAAAAATAAATTTTAAAAAAAAAAACAGCTTCACGCTGTATCCCGCACACAGAGGGAACATAGTGTTAAGACACTCCGTTCTCCACTTAACGCCGAATTCTGGAGGCATTGCGTGGTGAGTGGACTTCGGTGAAGTCAACGCCGAATAGCGAAACGAGAAAAGGATATATAAATTCACACTTTGTGCTCCTGCACCACGTCTGGCTTCTGTATGTATATAAAATACTATGTATATAATTCAACCTATTCTTTTTTTCTATAATGATGTTAACTTTTTATTAATTTTTCTACTACCGACTAAAATAACATCAAATAGAATACGGTAGTTAAGAGTTCAATGTATTGCCAATACAGTTATAACAAATATTTCTTTACTTATTAGCACTTTATAGAAAAATTCTTCGAATATGAAATTATAACATTTATACTTATTATAAAGATGGTGTGTGAAAAAAAATTATTATTATTGAGGACATTTGTGAATATAATCCAAAACAATCATTTTTTTTGTCTTTTTATATACCATTTAAGTTTTACGGGGATACTTGTGCAGATTTAATTGGTTAGAGAATTACAAGTATGTAGGTTACTTTAGTATTATGCAGTTGTTCTTTTGTTTATTTTTAGTATCTCTTTTTATTGGTTACGATTTATTAATTTGGAATATCTCTTATATCGTAGTGATTTCATCCGCTTTCACAGTACACAACTTTACCCTCCTTTGTGTCGCGCACTCAGGTAAAAATTATATGAATTTATGGTATTTTCATTCGAAAATTTGCTATAAAATAATAATTTTATTAAATCAATTACAACTTTAGTTTGCAGCAGATATTGTCAGCAAAATAATATTTATTATAATAAAAAAAAACAGATTCCAAGCCTGGGCTAATTTGTCAAGCTTCAAATTTAATGTTAAATTTAAGTAAATATAATAAAAGTTGCAGCAAGATTGTTAGAAAACATATCTTTTGCTGATTCCGGAAATACTAGCTTTCTTTTATTAACGTAATTCAACATTTCTTAACAAAAAACTGGTCTGGTGAAACAAAATGCGTTGAGTTTCGCCACTTCGTTGAACGAGAAAAATAGTGTCTTAAAATTATTCTCTCTCTGCCTTCACTGCTATATAAGGAAAATACGAGAAGGTTTAAAAAATACTTACGTTACTTATTTTGTCACTTATTACTTACGTTACTTTATCAGTGATTTTTTGAAAAACCCACTATAAAATCAATTTCCTAAAATCAATTGTAATAAAAGCTATTTGGTAGAAAGTTAAGATACTCTTACGTAAATAAAGAATTCATTTATGTTATGAGTAACATTTCAAAACATATTCTCGCAATTTCTTTGCGGATATTAAAAGAAAGTTTGTTTTCTTTAACGTTCACGACTCTTAAGTTATACTTAATGTGAAACAATTTTACAATATTCGTAAAAAAATCTTAAATAGATAGAAACTTGTATTTAACATAGATAAATATTTAATATCGTTTTTTTTTGTATTCCCCTTAAATAAATAAATAAATAAAGTTATATTGTTGGTATACTGTGGGTGAATAGGAACTTTAAGTATCAAAAAAATAAACTGTTTCAGGTTCGCGTTCTCGTATTTATCAGGGTAGTAAGAGAAAATCTAGGGTCAAAACACTCTGTTTACCATATCTGCCTTGAGCTCAAAATATAACATTTTCTGTAAATATTTGTTTATATCTAAACATATACAAAAGTGGTTACTCGTTTCATGCGTTTTATAATTTATTAATATTAATTAAGTTAATTGAACGCAAAGTAGTGTGAAGATAATTTCTCTTTACATGCACCGCCAGGCCGATATCTTAGTTTCAAATGGTTCACTACGGAGTCAGTCAGCTATACTAACAACTAAGTACAGTTACGTCTCGAGATCTGTATAATATGTTATGGCAACCTCACGTCATCTGTTAGCTATGGTCAAGTTAACATTTACCATTTTGTATATACCTAATGTAAGAAGTATCGAAAATTATACTTAAATATTTTACCACGACAATTTACCGATGTCTAGATATAAGTACCTTATTATATAATGTAAAACATTTAAGTTTATTAATAAAGGCTATTTCTATTCTATTCTATTCTTTTTTTTTACCTTACCTTGTATCCCGCATGGAGCAGGGTTGGCTGAGCACGTCTGGCGGTGTGTTTGTATTTGTACTTGTAGATAATATTCATAGGGTTTTTACCGCAATACATCAGAATTAATTTCGTGAATGAAGTCATTTACTTTTAACCATAAATTTAACTTATTTATATTTGTATTGTTCTTGCATTATATGAATGGTTGTCGTCTTACAAATTAAATTATCGTATTTAATACATACTCGCTCGGCCACCGAGTATTTCGTACAAAAATTGGAGGTCTCGAGCTTTTTCTGAAAATCTAAGTTCTTCCTTTTAAGGCTACTGTTTTTTTAGGATTTAATCACAAACATATAATTTCAGAATAGATTTTTCCTGCACTAGTACTATGTGTTGATGCTAGCTGTCAAATTTTAATAATTTTAGGTCAACCGGAAGTAACCTATAAAAAAAGTAAAAAAACGTATTTGTATATTGAAGAATTAAGTTTTTTTTTTCAGGAAATCATGGGGCCATAGATGAGAGTATATATATGGTTTAATTAATTTCAACTCGATATCTCCAAGCAAGTCTGAGATATGGCTCTTGACAGACAGACGGACAACAAAGTGTTCTTATAAAGTTTCCTTTTTTTCTTTAATCAGACAATTATCCTTATATGTTATTTATTTATGTACTTTAGTATAATAATAATAATGACATATATTTAACACGACCTTGATGTCAGCTATGTGAAATAACGGAGCCAACAGCGATGTAAAAGCCACAGAATAGTATGCATGAGTTAATGTAAGTTTTTTTTCAGGTCCAAGCTGTATTCCGCACGTAGCGGAGTAGATAAAAATAGCCTAGTGTTAAGACATTCCGCTTTCTGTCGAATACTGGAGACATTGCGCGTTGAGTGGTGGAACTCTACGCCGCCCTTTGCAAAGGCCCTACAAAGGAGCAAAGAAATCAAAATATTAAATATTTCATTTCCTAGAGTGGTAATCGAACCCAAAACCTGTTGCGTTTACAGTCACACGCTTGTGTCCCTGCGCGTCTCAAGATTTTTTTATACATTAAAAAAAGAAACCTCATAAAATATAATTGATTTAATTTCAAAATTCAAGAAAAATATAGTACTTATATGTCTAATAGTTTTGTAAATAACTATAAACAAGTAGAATTTGTTCCAATTTTATAATAAAATATGAAAGAGTGTATTTTATTATAGGACCTTCTTCTTTCTTCTTTTAAGAAACTGAATTAGTAATATATTTTATATAAAAAAAGAAGTTAAGTAGAATGCTATCTATATATTGCAATCTATAAAAAAGTAAATCTCCCTATACTCCATAATCTGTACTATTATAATATTGTTTTTAAATCCAACTTCAAGCTGGAATTTGTAAGCTGTGGTAGACACCGCGAACCTGCCACTGGCCCACAAACGACCGGTTGTTAGTACTTTCTTTCTGGCCTCACTTCCGTCTGCGCGCCTCCACGCGCCAGGACTTGACTCACACATCCACATCACGCGTAATTACATAGAAATATTGGTTATATCCAATATTTACTGAAGGACGCATATTGGTAAAGTTTTGAAATCCAATATTAGTAAGTTTTTTTTCTAACGTTACATTTATATGTAAAATATAATACTCTAAATATAAAATTCTACTTTAAATATAAAGGATAAAAAAATAGCTGAAATTTTGAACTTATAGCGATGGTAACGTGGTAGCCTGGTAGTCTTAGTAGCGTTGGTAGCCATGGTAACCTTTAACGACCTGGACATCAAGTATTTCTCGAAATACAGCCATATAGCTTCTATCTACATATATAGACTACAGAAAAATGGTTCAATGTAGACTGTGAAATATTAATATTCAGCGCGCATTACAACGAGTGTAATGACGTCCTGATTTGTTAGTAGGTAAAGAGGTTTATATGACATTTAGAATTTTCTAATATTTTGTATAATAGACGGTAAAATCCTAATACGCTAGCGATTCACGTGCGGCTTCGCCCGCTTAAAGTTATTTTTATATTACAGCCGAATTATACAAAATGCTTAAATATATTATAGCCTGTTAGTTATTCTGGTGTACTTGCTACGTTACTGTAAATTTTCATCTAAATTTTTTGATTAATTTTTTCGTGAAAGTGGAACAAACACCAGTCCTGACAAGCTTTCACATTTTTTATATATATTAGTAGGATAAGTGCATATATGTTATAATGTACTCGTATAGAGTGTAAATAATTATAATATATCTTACAAGTACTACATGCATACATTACCCAATATTTATGTACACGCTGGTAATTTATTATTTTATAGTTTTAATAAAGAAAATATCTAAATTAAGTTTTATAGCAATGTAAAGGTATTTTGCGCACTACTGTTTTTTTAATTAAAATAATAAATAGTTAATACTTTTTCAGTATATTATTGTTGTTATTGTTTGTATTATAATTTGTATATATTTTTGTGCAATTTTATACACACATATATTATATTATATTGTACTTTGGGCTATTAATGCACATTTAAACAAAACTATGCATATTATTTTATATATAACTGAACGCCATCTATCGCAAGTGTCCAACAACGCATACCTTAACTCGTTTATTCATATAAACTTCGTAAGCAGGATGCTTTGCTAAATGAAAACTTAGAACTGGTATCAACTCATGTATATATACATAGATGGCGCTTAAAATAAAATACGCTAAAACTTACCATCTTAATATACCTTTACTATGCTGCATTTACCAACATATTGATTATATAATTTATACATTAGCCCAAATAAGAAACAACAATGGGTATATAACCTTCGTTTGCTAGTAGGGATAGAACTTAACCTGCATTTTTTTTCCTGTCTGTCCGTAAGACCCTTTGTCTCAGGAGAGCTTAAGAGCTTCGAGATATCAGGTTGATATTCAAAACATATGGACCCATCATTTCCTAAAAACATATTTCTATATAAACTTAGAAAAAAGATATGGTCGAAATATGCATTTTTTGCTATATAAACTATAGCAAAAAATGCATATTTCGACCCTATGAACTTGACACACAGACAGACATAAGGTCAACAGAGTGATCTATCCTTTTATCCTTAAAAAGTACGGAACCCTAACAAGGATGTGCACGAATGTATATAAAAAGGAATGTGCCAATCGTTCCAAGTAATTGGAACAGTATAAATATTGGCTAAGCATTAATAGAAGAGACTACTCCACTTAAGTCCATACAAATTACACATACCAACTATATCATGAACTTTAAATCAAAACCTCATTAACACATTTCGTACAACTAGAATTTAGATAAAGCGCTAAAATAGATATTATGAATTTTTCATGCCAGAAGATTATAGATTCTTATTTCAGAATATTCTCGGTATTAAGCTTTTATATAATTTTTTTTCTTGTTTATAAATAAAGAAAAAAATGCACTTAATGTCGAGGCGATTTTAAATTTAGTACAAAAAGGTGAAAAACAAAAACATGGTGAATAAAAATTCGTATTTTATTTTTTAGCAATTAAAATTGGAAACATTCTGCCGGAGCAGTTCTGAACAGATCTTTAAGTCATGTGACTTGTGATCATGTGACGAACAATAACAGCCTTGACATTTGGAAGGAGGACGACGCCGTCATAAGCTTAACGTTGTTATTTATCCTACTGTTCCAAAAGTATAGAAATTACAAAATTTTACTATAAAATTAATATTTATACTAAAATATTAAATATAAATTAAATAAGTTAAATAAATAGTTACCGTGTTTAAAATATTGAAACAATTATGGTAACGGCTTCGCCCGTATACCATCTGTAACTATTTTATGCTGCATTTGCCAACAGATTGTTTATATAATTTAAACATTAAATCATCCCGCACACAGCAGGATAGGCAGAGGAAATCTAGTGTTAAGACACTCCATTCCCCATTTTCCGCCGAATACTGGAGGCATTAAGTGCTGAGTGGCGGAACTCAACACCGCGTTTTACCTCGACACCGGAGCGAAGAAATGCAAATATAAAAACATTCAACCATAGGACCCGATCATAGGCTTGTGAGCTTTAGCAGAGCGTTGAATTATTTTAATTTTATATTTTTTCTAATAGTATTAAAGAAAATTTATAAGTAATTCATAAAAAAAATAATTATAAAATTCTATTGCTAGTTTATTTCATACAAAATTAATTGTGCATATTTCCGCAAACTTAAGTTTATCAACTTTGGGAAGTACAACGTACTTCCAGTTGAAATTTATATGAAAGCCTCAGAGGGTGAGTTGGACTCGCACTTAACAATTTTGTCTTAAGGATGTAAGTAATACAAATCATACAATCTGAAACGTTCGTTTCTATAAAGATCTATTATATCTTTATCAAAACGCACGGGATAATTCTTACAAAAGAGTTCAACGCGCCGACAGTATGTCAATAAATGGAATTTTATTCTTAATATATTCCTAAACTATTTTATTTTTGTACTAGAGACACGCTCGCGGCTTCGCCCGCTTAAGCTACTAAATTACTTATTAAATAAGTAAACAGAATCACGTTCATTTTTTAATATATATGGAATTGAACTGAATTGTTAAAAAAAAACACGTTCACGGAAGATATATTAGGAAAATTTTTATTGGGGGCATTTCAAAATGCAATAGAATCCAAAACAGTGGTTTTTAATATTCAATTTTATTTGTTGATTGTTGTCTGTTTGTTTGTGCGTTTGTTCACACTATTCTCAGAACCGTCCTTTAAATGCAGCTTGCAGCTCCCATTGTATTTTGGTTAACTTTTTAACATTTAGTATCCGTTTTATTTTTTGGGCTTATATAAAAGATATGTATTAATATAAAATATTTTGTAAATTACTCTAATAAAATTACTGTTTTATTGAACAAGCTGAAACTTTGGTTTTCAATGTGTAGATATAATTCTATTTGAAATGTTAATGTTATTAATACGTGTAAATTTTACTAGATTTTCATAACATCACACCAAGTTTGGTCATATTTCAAGACCAAAGTGAACTAAGCAAATAACAGAACCTATGGAAAATGTATATTGTATTATGTAATGAGGGGTATATAAATTCTATTTACAAGTCACCGTAATACAAGAAGAAACACAAACGTATGTAATTTTCTTATTCTCATGAATGTAAACACATTAATTAGAATTATGAAACCATTTTGTGTCAATAAAACACATGCTAGAAATACAAAATACTGTATACGAGTACGAAACGTAACGTTAGCCCAGTTTACGTGTAGTTTTCGCAATGCTACGAGATTTGTACAACAAACCTTTTGTTTTAAGTTAAGTATAAAGAAAATTCGACTTTATTAACAGGTGTTAAAAGCAATAATTGTATTTTATTTGTTATATTTAAAGCATACTTAGATGGCCAGCAACTCTAGTCACATGAGCGGAGTCACATGAGCAAAGTCACATGCTTCTGAGGCGGTTGCATTTACGGAAGCGACTTTCTCCCGCCATTTTACATATTTGCGTCCCCCCCTCCTTTCGAAAGGGCATATCTTTATTATAATAACTATGTTTGCTTAATTATTTATTATGACTCTATCTAACAAAGTAATTTAATGGTTTTCATAGCTATTTACTTATGTTTAGTTTACATGTCTATGAAATAATAACTATATATTCAAATTCAAATTCAATTCAATATATTCTTTATTCAAATAAACTTTATAAGCACTTTTGAATCGTCGAATGTACATGTCAACAAAAAGCTACCGGTTCGGAAGGCAGTTCTGCTGAGAAGAGCCGGCAAGAAACTCAACAGTTGCTCTTTTTAAAGTCAATGGTATACTCGTATTTTACTATTACATTAGCTGGCAGCTGTCCTGCCTGACATTCAATAGACATTCCATACATGCTTATCCATATACTAACTTAAAACATTATCCTAAATTATACTTTATATTTCGCCTTGTGCTAGACCTTGCATGTACAATATTGTAATTATAGCTTATAAAAGTCTTCAAAATATTATAATTCTCTTTGTTTTATAAATACCGTGAAGTGCTAGTTCTTTTGTTTATGCTTATGTATAAAGTCGATGTTTTTTTCAAATAAGTTTTTGAAGAATGTGAAGAGATATTTTAAAATTAGTATTATAATATTTGCGAGCAAAATCAAATAAAATAGCAAAAGATTTAAATTGCGATTTATAAAGTGTATACTAATATTATAAGACTGTAGATACAAAACCTGTCAAATGAGAGTCATTCTGTACTAATTTGAGGATTGTATCCCAATTGCAAATAACAAAAGTTGACAAACTTAAGTTTACGGACGTTTCCACTCATTTTATATGAAACGAGCTACAATTACAATTTTGTAATTATTTTCTTCTATGAAATATGTATAAATTTTCACCTACAGGATGTTTTCCTTTATTTGTACGGCAAATTCCCACTTCTTACCAAATTTTATTACTGTAGGTCCACGGAACGTCCTTTTAGTTTTGATTACGCTGTGAATTTCATACAAAATGCACCAAAAACGGTGGATAAATGCTTCTACATTTTAATTACGTTGACCTTGAAGTTTGATTTTTTCTGCTCTAAAGGACTATAGAACCTGAATATTTGATATCGAGATAAATATTCTTGACAGACGGACAACAAATTGATCCTGTAAATTATAATAATAAATTAAATTAAAAAAACTGATGAAGCCGGAGTCTGTGTTTAATAATAAACCTACTTAATTAGTCGACCGCATCTTCTAATTGATGTCTTCATGTAATTTGTAAAGTTACACACCTCTATAAAAACCTCGTGGTTTGTGTTACGTAACACTTATCACCTGGAAACAGGTTAAGGCTGGGCCCACACATAATATGCTAGTACTGTTTGTGACTATATTTATAATATTTTAGTGAAAGTTATCGAATATACGGGTATTTACTCATTTTAATTAGGTATATAATATGTATGTATTTCTTAATAAAATGTATGACAGATAAAAATAGAAATATTTATGAAAAACTGTAATATTTATTTATTTATTTAAGCATTTTCAAAACAAGGTAGGCAGATCACTTTATATGAATCTACATAAGAGATGTATAATATATAATACTAACGGCCCGCCCGCGACTTTGCCCGTTTGACAGAGTTGACTGACAACTATAATGACTTCTAATATAATCTTTACTATTTATTTTAATTAATAATCTTCTAATATATATATTTTACTATAATATCTTAATTTCTATAAGGATTTTTTATTGTTTTGAATTGTTCCTGAACATGCAGTACCTGAGATAAAAGCTCTTTAGACAGGCTCTCTTCTTTCAGACAGGTCACAAAGTCATCTTATAAAGGTTCCTTTTTCCCTTAAAAGGTACGGAACCCTAAAAACAGTCGAATTGATAACCTCCTTACGGAAGTCAGTTAAGAATATACTGTGCTTCATTCCTATTAAAAAAAGAATTAAGTAATCATCTCCTAACCACAATAAATTAGTGCATATCGGCAAATAATATTACAATACAACATTGGAAGTCACGAGCGAACTCGCATCCTTCATCAGACCAGCTCAGCCCGCTCTCCTATAACACGATTCTGAAGATTTACAGCTACTTGGTCTTTGTTACTAAGCCTTGATAAGTTAACACGACACGATTGTTTCATCATTTACTGTATATAAAAGAAATATAATTATCTAAATAAAAATGTATTGTATGGAGTACTAAGATAATTTTTTTTCAGCTTCACGCTATATCTCGCACACAGCAAGGTAGGCTGGGAACCTAGTGTTAAGACACTCCGTTCTCTACTTTCTGCCGAATTCTGGAGGCATTGGGTGTAGAGTGGCCTCACCGCCGTTCGACACCAGTGCGAAGAAATGGAAATATAAACGGAAATAAATATTTCACTTCGTCGAGTGGGGATCGAACCCACAACCTTCGCGTTACAGTCACACCATTGTGCCGTTGCGCCAGGACGGCCTCACTAAGATAATTTGATGAAAAAATTATCAGATTTTGTATTTTCTTTTGTGTATTTAAATACAACTACCGTATAAATATTAATATAATACTGAATAAATCCATTAAATATATAAATATTTATTTTATTAATATGATATTTATACGTGTTATGTGTATTTTGAGGCCGTCGTGGACAGCGTTTTACAATAAAACTCGACGGCTTTGAGTTCTATTTAAAGTCAAAGAAATGAATTATTTTCATTTTGTCGCTCTCGTAGTAAGACAAATCCACTCAACGTCTAATGTTCCAAAAATTGGAAATTGAGGAATATAATGATAAACCTAACCTGTTGACCTGTCGGCCAATAGGGCTAACAGCATTAACTTCATGTATTTGCGTGCAAAATCAAATAAATTCCCAAAAGACTTAAATTAAAAAATAATTTATTTAGTGAATGACAGTATAGATAACCATATTAAAATAATTAATATTTTTTCTTAAATACACTTAAATAAATATTCGTAAAATTCAAGCGGACGAAGTCGCGCGGTGCTGCTAGTACGCTATAATATTATATTTTATGTAAATTATATGAAACTCCAGAACTAAGTAGAGTGACCAATCAGTAGAGCTGAACCAATCGCAAGATTACTTTTGGTGAAATAATGTATGATAATTTGAACCGGACCTATATTAATATAAACTACAATATAAAATAAAATAAATAAATCAGCTTCACGCTGCAGCGTGGTACAGCAGAGTAGGCAGAGGGAACCTACCCTTCCCCACTTTCTTCCGAATTCTGGAGGCATGTTGTTGAGTTATATGTTATAGTTATATAAACTACAATATGTTAATAATAATTATTATTATTTAATTAACCAGACTACAATAACAGGAAAGCACATATGGCAAATGACAAATAAAAAGTAAATTTTAGTGCAAAAGTGAAGTCAGTGGAACAATTCTTTGTTTGAACATACATATATAGGAAAGCTTAACTAATTTTTGAATACGACTGCGACTCATTGAGTACAATTGAAAGTGAAATTTGGTCAATATTTAACTTAAACAACAAGCGCATTATATTGTATATTATTAATGTGGACTTTAAGATTAAGAGACATAACGACCAAAGTTGAAACGCAAGAAAACCCAAGATGTAAAACCTTAAATTCAGTTACGATGTCCAAAGCTAAGCTTATTTTGTTTAAAACGAAAGTGCCCAAAAACAAGTTATTATTAGTGGACTTTTCATCAAATATTTTGAAGAGTAACCGAAAGGTGTTTAATTTTTTTTACTTAAAGATATTTTTTTCCCTTTCAGTTAATGAATGCTTGTAACTTGATCCTAATTAATAACAGAATAATAAAAGTGGTTTTTGTCACTAAACACGATGTTTACAATATAATAAAAAATATATATCTTTTCTATAGTACAAATTAAATGCAATTCAACTGATGACAGTTTCTTACTATGCCACCATGGTGTCTATTACAACACTTGTAAATTTTTAAATAAAATAACGAAATAATATTGTTTTTCATTTGTTTCTTTTTCTCTTTTTTCTGTAAATTCAATTTTAGTTCAATTATGGTGTAATAAAGTGTTAAAATAAACTAAATAAATATGTCCTTAGATGATTCTGCCTGTTTCCACACATTTTCGCCATACAGTTTACCTTATCGTATAGCGTGAAAGTGAAAGCCACCAGTTACAATCGAATAATATTTAACCCACGTGTTATGCAATAGGCGATCAACTTAATACCCGCTCTTTCTCCGAGCCAATGTTTATATTTATGACATGGAATGAGGCCGTTTGAACTTGTATTTCTTTTATTGTTATTTCTTCAAATTTACATGATAGTTTACTATAATTATAAAGTTAATTATTAATAGTTTATTACATTATATATTTTTTTAAATATAGCTTTGCGTAGATACGTTTTCTGTCAGTCGTCGTTGATTTATAATTCTTACATGGAATTAGAACTCGAAAAAAGTTTACTTTTGTATTATATTATTTATTTATTACAGAAATTATTAGATATATTTTTATATATTTTTTTTTATTTTTGGATCTAGATATTATCAAGAAATGTGGATACGAAAAGATTGGTGACTTATAAGGAATTCAGATAAATAATAATGGTAGAGTATATTATCAAGGCTAGTAAGTAGTTCCGTACCTCAAAAGGTAAAAACGGAAGCCTTATAGGATTACTTTGTTGTCTGTTCGTCTGTCAACACCATTTACCTCGAGACCACATAGAGGTATCAAACTGAAATTAATACTTGAATGAATATATAGATCCATGGTCCCTTGAAGTATAGAAAAAAATATTTTTTCGTTTTCGTCGTTTTTGATGCATTTTTAAAGCAATTCGTATAAATAAATAATTTTAAATATCGATTCACAAATGACGGAAAAATCGAGGGGGAAAACATAAAAAAAATATGTAAATATAGATACAGACTCCTTGGTTAATAAATGTAAAAATTATAATTACAATTATTTAGCCCACTTTTTGAATTAAATAAAACTGATAAATACGAGTAGAGACTATTAATAAAAAACTCACTATATCAGTTTTAATATAGTATATGTATAATTTCATACATATTATAACTAACTATCTATCAAGTTGTAAGCAACAAGCGCTTTATAGCGCTTATTTTCCAAATCATTGCATAAATCACTGAGCCATCCTCTAATTTAATTGACCGGCATTCCACAACATATTAAGCTTTCGGTACATTAAAATACTCACAGTAGCAAAGTTAACCTACGGTTAGGACATATATCTATTACATTATAGGAAGACTGAGAAATATAGTATGTTTTATATGAGCTTGACTAGATACTTATTAAAAATTCAAATATTTATATATGCAAATTTAAATTACGTTGGATTTTTTATCCAAACATTAAATACGTTGTAGGTACTTATAATTTCTAAAGGTTAACCTTAACTTAATAAAAGGTATACGTGCAAAAGCTCACGCCGCGTTAGCTATAATGTCTACTATGGAAAACAAACCAGACAGGCGCGAGTCGTGCTCGCCTACCGACGGTTCCGTACAAAAATTTGAGGTCTCGAGCCTTTTCTGAAATTCAGGCTTAGCTTAGCTAGAGCCCTTTCATCTGCTACTTCACTCGAACTAGCGGCTTTAATATCAAGTTTTGCCCCCCTTTCAGAGTTATTATCTTTTAGGATTTAACCACAAATGTAAAGTTTTCAGATATAGTTTTCATATATATGTCAACTCAAAGTATTCTATTAATTTTGATCTACTTTATAGTGTCGAAATACGTATTATTTATTGTTTAAGGCTATTATAGTATATGATTTGAAATTCAACCCGATAACTCCAAGCGTTCCTGATATATAGAGTCTTGACAGATAGACCTACAGACGGACGGATATATATATAATAAAAATACAATTTATAAAAGGTGACAAACTTAAGTTTGCAGACTTATGCACTCAATTTGTATAAAACGTACTACAACTATAAGTTTGTGATGTTTTTTTTTCCATTAAATATTTTTTAAATTTTCCGCGTCGGTTTAAAAGTTTTTTGCCATTCTTATTTTAGTACTCAAATTAATACATAAAATCACATGACTAAAATGGTTTAGTAGCAGCTAATAGCATACTGAATCCATCCTTATACGCAAACTTCTTAATATCAATTTTGTTGTTTTTGCAATTTTCTACATCACGTTTACCTATATATATACAAAACAAAAGTAGGATATATTAAACGTCCGTTCACCGTGTCAGTAGCGCGCTCGCCACCTGACGACGCGAAAAGTTTATTTGTCACCGCATACGCAATCGGGGAAGATAGCGTCATCGTAAAACGTAACCGCCAAGTTTGATAACCAACTTTCTCTCTCAGCCGGCACCAGTCGGCAGTCGGCAGTACAGACCACTGACAGGCGAAGGCTGCATCCAGCTTCACTCCGCGGCAGTCCACGAGCCAGCACGTTCACTAAGAACGGCGCGCGCTCGCTCCGAACGCGTCCATATAAAACACCGGTTAAAATTAATTGTGTTTTTAGCCAGTTCTGTTGTTTTTTTTTTTGGTTCTGATGAACAAGAAAGTGTAATAGTTCGTCGTAATTTGGGGCGGCAATATGGGACTCCATAGAACGTAAGTTAATTAAACAGAATAATTATCATTTTATATCAAAAAGTTAACCTATGAGCATTTAAATTGAGTTATTATAAATGCTTCGTTATTATTTGGAATACTATAAGATTTTTTTATAATTATCTAGGACAATGTCAACTACATTCATCAGTTTTGAATGAAAATATATTTATTATTGTTAATAATTGTGAAAATAAGAAAACATATTTAATAGTAGCAAAATGTCGTAGCGACCTCGGTAGAGTAACCTTATACGAATATTTGTATTTATCTTAGATACAGGTGAGAGTTGATAGGTTCGTCGAGCAACTTAAGGCCTTTGTCAACTTCCATTGTCTAAGCTTTACCTTTTTAATCTATTTTCATGATATTAACAATATTATGTTTTTGTTTCTATGTTATATTATAGCTATATTAACTACTATTAATCATAGCTTATTCAGTAGATTATTTAATTTGCTTCTGATACTTCTGGTTCTGTAAAGAATATAGATGTTAAATTTATATTACTACAACATCTCTATCTCTATTTTCATTATTAATTAATTATATATTCTTTGTTGCACATATAAGAAAATAGTAAAAAAACATTTGCAAAGTTATGTTTACAATTGAGGGCTTATTTCTGAAAGAAATCTCTTCCAGCCTTTGGAAATGGATCAGTTCCAAACAGCGGAATAAAAACACAGTGCAATCAAAAAAAAATTAAAATTGCTTTTAAATTATCTCTATCTTTTAAAATTTTATAGATATACACAGACGTACATACTATATTGATTGACTATTTATTTAAATAAAAAAATATAAAGTAAGTAGGTGCTATTTGAAAGAAAATATATAAAATAACCTGTGAACTATAGATATTTAGCATCAATTTTAATTTATATACCAAAAAGTTAAATTTGTACGGACTCTTAACCTGGAAGCGATGTTATTATACTTTAAGAAATTACTTAAGAAATTTGTAAAACGTGATAACACCTAGATTTCTTAAAATGTAAAAATGACTAGTTTTCGTTGGCCATTACGTAAAGTCATTACTACATAATAGTAATTCAACATAAGAGACGCTAAGAACGATTATATCATCAACCGGACACTTGCCCGCTTGAGAAACAAACGTTGCTTTTTTCGACTATTTAAACAAGTAAAATTAAGAAACTCTCAATAGGCGAATATTTGCTAG
>HE671917.1:121610-147417 GCA_000313835.2 Heliconius melpomene melpomene
ACATATACTGAGCTGGTATCAGTGGCACCTATTTTCAATGCTATGATGAATGAAAAACTGGTAAGTATCTTTTTTAAGAAAGTTGTGTTTTTTTTGTACTTTTTCCAGCGTAATAGGGTTGGCTAAGAGAACCTCCAATCATGTTATGTTGTTAAATTTCTGATAAGGATACCGTTAGTATTTCGTTAGTCAGTATTTACTTTTTTACGGCGTAATAATAAAGCTAGAACCAGAAACCATTAGACTAAGTAAAATTATTTTTACAATAGTAAATTGTACATATGAGATTAATATTAAATTAAAATTGTATATTAAAATTTTGAACCTAAAATAATTGAAGCCACTTTTTTAATGACTATTTTCTGTAGCCAACTAAGTAAAAATATATAAATTTATAAAACAAATAAATTTCAACTGTAATGTGTACTTATTTACAGATAAACACAACGGTAACTCTTAACGACTTGGTACAAACAGGTGCCCACCAAGTATCCAAGTTTCAAACATCCGCTCAATGGGATCTACAACGTTCCCGAGATCATGGCGTAGCGTCGTACATGAAAATATTACGTATTTGCGACCCAATGGCTAATGTGAAGTCATATGCTGATTTCGATAAATTAGGCTTTGATAGAATGCACCAGGAAATGATGGCTGATATGTATAGGTAAGTGATATTTTTAGTTTTAATTTTTATTTAGTAGTTATTTTAATATATAAAATACATGCGAACTTATTTGTTCCAGTTTTTTATGTAGGTCCTTAAAATATTTTTAAAGATTTTTTCATCATCATTTAATTTAATTGAATAAAAATAAGGTTTTATTTGAACAATATCATAAGAAAACAAAACAAAATTTCAGAAACCCAGCTGATGTTGAACTAATGGTAGCCGGCGCGATGGAGAAACCAGCATCAGGAGCCGTCATTGGATCTACTTTAGCCTGTGTGTTGGCGTTGCAATTCGCTAACTTGAAGAAAAGTGATAGGTATATCAATTTCCATGTTAAGCTAATATGATAATATTAGACTGCTAAATAAAATAAAATCAACAAATATATAGATAACGATTAATTATTATAAAAGTATAGAAAACCATACTAAAATAAACAACGAATTTTCCCTTCATACATCTAAATAATATAAAACAAGAGGGCCAAGCCGCGTGGGACCACTAGTACAAAATAAAATGCATTTCAATTTGACATTTTCAAATTATATGTAAATTTGATGTATTTGGTATTTTAAATTATAATGAACATTATTATTCTCAATTATTTATTACCTAACCTACCTTCTCAATTATTTATAACCTAAGCTGTCTTAATTGTAAATTTTCAATTTATTTTAAAGGTTCTGGTATGAGAACGACCTGCCACCATCATCGTTCGCGGCGGAACAACTCGGTGCTATCAGGAAAGTGACTCTCGCCGGCCTGCTCTGCGCCGCTGATGACAATATTGATAACGTACAACCTAAAGCTTTTGTGAAAGAAGATCCTTACTTGTAAGTTTTTTTTTAATGTTTCGATGTACTTGAGTCGGGCTGGTTCGTTAGATGTTAATGCCTATTTTATAACAAAGATAGATAGTGGATATGTGAATGTTCTGTGAAGAAGTTTAAGTGGAGACACGATTTTTTTAAGTACAGGCTTTATCATATTTGCTAGTTAGTGTAGTATTAGGTTGATATTTGACTTGGTGCCTAGTGGAAGGCACTTTAATTTTATCCTGAATGAACACAGAACTCGGCTCCCATATATATCTCCTATTCTTTTGGTTTGTTGGTGGAATCGAGAACGATGCATAACTTAACATTTAACTTGGCTCTTATTTCACATTACTACTTGATAATAATTATCAATAATTAACAGTTTTCTCATTTTTTTCTGTACAATTATATATGTAGTCTACTCTGGTACCAAATATCGAGTTTCTCAGTCACCTAGAAATGGGTTAAGTATTTGATGAGTGAGTTACAAAAATGCCAATTGTTTTTTTCCTAATGGTCTTGAGAGCTGAAAATAATATAAGGGTATATAGTACAAATATAAGTATTAGAAACGTTAAGTCAAAAATATATAGGTAATCTAAAGTTTCATAATACTAAACAAACCTAACCCAAAAACCCTAAATACATGGACGTTTTTAATTCGAACAGAAACGCCGCCCAGCAATGTTCCCAGCACACCGCGCTGGAGGTGTCCGCGTGGCGCGACGACAGTGGCGCGCGCGCCGCCGAGCGCCTCTCGCAGGACACGCTGGCCGCCGCCCTGCAGAAAGCCAAGCAGGAGATGGCTGACAGGAAGAAACTAGAGTATATGTTGTGGGAAGCTCGTGAGTCTTTTTCTGATCTATGTATTCACCAACGGTTATTAACATCAATACATACAAAGATCAACACTTCAGTACTAAACGTCTGCGTCTATTTTGTATTGAAGTGTTTTTGTATTTGTGTTTTGTGTATGTCTGTGTATCTACACAGTAATACACAAAACAAATACATGCTACACAGAGTTTAATCTACGTGTAATAAACACCTCATATTGTAGTTTGATGCAAATACTGTTATTGAAAAGTTACTGTTTTTTACAGTCGTTTGATTTGCTTAAAAGCAATATTAATTTTCATAAACCCAGACGGTGCACAGTGTCGCCTTAGAACCCATACTAATTTAGAAACCAGTTGAACTGTAATAAATAAAACATATCTTTTGCCTTTTTAAGTTCCATTCCTGTGAATTAAAGAACGAAAATTTTCGTTTCTAATCTAATATATTTATTACATACATTTACAGGTGGAGGAGCCGATCCCAAGTCACCAGTAGGCACCGCCGCTTCCTTCTCCAAAGCCAATAAGTACGCTTTGAAACTCGCCAATACTTCATTATTCTTTGAATTCGCGACTAATGAACTCCTTAATTCTATCAATGGGTAAGTTGACCAGCTGGTATTAAATATTTAATAGAAATGTTTCATATACCTCGTGAAAGAAAGGAATTTGACCAACAGACAAACAAACAGATGGACAACAAAGAGATCCTTTAAAGGTTTAATTTTATCATTGATGTTGCGAAACTCTAAAACTTAATTAAAAATCAAATTTGATTCCAGACGCCGTCGCAAGCGTCAAATCTTCGACGACTCCGGCTTTGGTTCAGCGAACGACTTCGTAGACTCCTTGCAGTCAGTGGATGTGACAGGCTTCCTCGGACAGGACCAGCTCGGGCCCGTCATTGAGCCGCAGTGCGACGATAACGGCAGCTGTGATCCTGATAGCCCGTTTAGAACCTACACGGGCTATTGTAATAATCTGAGAAACCCTAATTTAGGGAAGAGTTTGACGACTTTTGCAAGATTGTTGCCGCCGGTATATGAAGATGGTGAGGCTTGAAGAATTACCCAATTTGTAGTTGCTTATAAAATTTTCAATTTCACTTTTCACTGCTCTTACATCTTTTCGTCTCTACCGACAAAGTCTAAATTTTTGAGACATTGCTCGTTGAGTGGCGGAACTTAACGCAGCGGTTTGTCTATGTACCAGAGCAAGGAAATGAAAATATTAAATATTTCATCCCCCCAGTGAGAATCGAACCCAAAATAGTTGCGTTACACTTTCACGCTAGTGCCTAAATACTCCTACGCCAGAATGGCCTCAATCGGGTTTTCGGGTCGATTTTTAATTTAAATTTTTTTAACCACCCAGGTGTGAGCCGACCTCGTATCAACTCGGTGACAGGGACGCCCCTCCCCTCCCCGCGCATCGTGTCCACCGTCATCCACCCCGACATATCGAACCTACACACACGATATACTTTGATGGTGATGCAGTTTGCACAGTTCCTGGACCACGAGCTTACTATGACGCCTATACATAAAGGTAATTGCTTAAATCTTACGTAAATCGAAACCTAGCGCCGCAATTTTATGTGATTTACCAATGATATCAAAAATGTTTGTCTTTAATGTTTTTCTTTTATAAAATTTTAACCTACCATCGCATGCAGTTACGATTTTAATTCGACAACGATGAGAAAAAATCGGTTGCATTCAAATATAATTTTTGATAGACGATAGTTTCAATTGAAAAGGTCCCACGATTAAAAATATTCGATGGAGGAACTAACAGCCATTATTTTTTTCTAATCGACATAGATTTATATAATTTTTAAAATATAATATAATATAATAATATCCCACAAACAGGTTTCCACGAATCAATACCGGACTGTCGTTCCTGCGACTCGCCGCGTACCGTGCACCCGGAATGCAACCCCTTCCCGGTGCCGCGCGGAGACCATTACTACCCGGAAGTCAATATTACCTCTGGGGAAAGATTGTGCTTCCCCTTCATGAGAAGTTTGCCGGGGCAACAACAATTAGGTATAGATTTGATTCTTTAATTATTTTTTTCAGTGTAGAGCCATAATTAAACATTTTTTTAAACTTAAATCAATTTTTCAATTTTCTTGAGGGTATCAAAAATTCAATTTTCTTGAGAGTATCAAAAGTTCAATTTTCTTGAGTGTGTAACAAATTCATAATCTACTGCGTTTATAGTCACGCGCTTGTACCCTGCGCCACGACTGGCCTGCCATTCCTAGTTATTTTAATTTCGCTACTTTAATATAAACTAACTTAACATATCCAGGTCCTCGTGAACAAGTGAACCAAAACACAGCATTCATGGATGCATCAGTCATTTACGGCGAGAATCCCTGCATAGTACGTAAACTACGTGGTTTCAATGGACGTCTCAATGCCACCACTAACCCAGCGAGAGGGAAAGACTTGCTGCCACGATCAGATTCACATCCGGAGTGTAAAGCGCCTAGTGGATTTTGTTTCATAGCTGGTAAGTAATTTTTTTTATCTGTGCTGTGGGGTGCTATTTATGAATTGTATTTAAATTTTAAATTAATGTATTGATGTGCTGGTACCGACCGGTAGATAGATAGATAGTAACATCCTCGTTTCCTTAGGGGACGGACGCGCGTCGGAGCAGCCGGGGCTGACGGCCATCCACACGATGTTCCTGCGCGAACACAACCGCGTGGTGGAGGGGCTGCGCGGCGTCAACCCACACTGGGACGCGGAACTGCTGTTCGAGCACGCGCGCCGTGTCGTCGCCGCGCAGTTCACGCACATAGTGTACAACGAGCTGCTGCCGCGCCTGCTCTCTTGGAACGCCGTCAACCTGTACGGCCTCAAGCTGCTGCCCTCAGGTACGAGTACTCCACAAGTTATACTTATATGGCTGGAAAGTGAAAAACATTTATTATTACTAAAATCACCTTTCCTACTTATTTCTTGTGGGACTTAGTGGGACAGCGTGTTATTATAAACGCAACGATTGTAGTTCAATCCCCACTCGGAAGAATAAATTATATCATTGACCACGGTATATCTGGATAGGAAACAAGTGTCTTAACACTTCCCTGTGCCTTGCTATATGGGGGATACAACGTAAAACTGAAGCGCGGAGAAAAGCAATAAATGTCATGTGTCAAAGCATTAATCTTAACTTTTCAATTCCAGGTTACTACAAAGAATATTCCCCGACATGTAACCCGTCGATAGTCACCGAGTTCGCCGCTGCCGCTTTCCGCTTCGGTCACTCCCTGCTCCGGCCGCACCTACCGCGCTTGTCGCCCGCGTACGCGCCCGTTGACCCGCCCATATTGCTGCGCGATGGTTTCTTCAGACCTGATATGTTTATGAATGTTAGTATTTAATTATAATTTTTAATTTCAGGCTGTAATCCTGCATATAGCAGGATAGGCAAAGATAACCTAGATTCAAGGCACTCCGTTCGCCGCTTTCAAAAGAAATTTCGAAAAGAAAGTCAACACCCCAATTTGTTTAAAATTACTCGAAATCACAACCATCACGCTTAGAGTAAGACACTGTTCCACTTGCATTAAGCGAGATGGCCTCAATTTAATGTTCTCTATTATGGCAGGTGAATGTTCAGAAAAATATGAATTTTATTGAGTTGTTTATATAGTAATCAACTGCATTTTATTTATTTTCAATTTTAAGTAAATAAATATTTGAATCAATCATGGTTATGCCAGTGGTCCAAATACGTCAACTTTTAATTAACATATCATTAAAACACACTTCCTGAAAAGAACTATTAAAATCTAACATTTCAAAAAGCTTCAAGAACCAAACAACAAACATTTATATTCTAGCACCCACCATTGGTTGACGAACTGATCCGAGGTCTAGCCTCCACACCAATGGAAACCCTCGACCAGTTCATCACAGGAGAAGTCACAAACCATTTGTTCGAAGATCGCAGAGTTCCCTTTTCCGGTGTAGATTTAGTAGCCCTAAATATACAGCGAGGCAGAGACCATGGTGTGCCAAGTTATAATAATTATAGGGCACTCTGCAATCTCAAGAGAGCAGCCACCTTTGAAGATTTGGCGAGGGAAATACCTGATGAAGTTATTGCAAGGTATGTAAAGTGGTAACAGTATTAAGTTAGACTTAGTTAAATATTTTTTGTTTATTAATTTAACAATATTTTTAATTCACAGTAGAAAGTATGTAACAATAAAACGATACAAAATATGACTAAAATAAAGAAATTAACTAAAACCTACACATAATAAGTGTTTTCATTCCCACATTAGCATAACAAAACAAAAATAATATAAATTCCAGATTCAAAAGGATATACGCGACAGTCGACGACATCGACCTGTTCCCGGGCGGCATGAGCGAGCGGCCGCTGCAGGGCGGGCTTGTCGGACCCACCTTCGCCTGCATCATTGCCATACAGTTTAGACAGCTTAGGAAGTGTGATAGATTCTGGTGAGTAAAACTTTACAGTTTATCACATATATCAGGCAGAGAGAACCTAATTATAAAAATCTGTTCTTTGTTTGTGTCCCAATTTTGGGACGTTGCGTGTAGTGGTGGAACACAACGCCGTATTTTGTCTTACATTAAACAAGATATTTAACCGGATTTAATATTTAAAGTAGCTCATGACTAATTCATGGATGGAAATTAAAAACTTCCAATTAGGCTGAAATAGCTAACAATTTTATAAAGAAATGATTTATTTATTTATTGTTTCAATATCCAAAATAGGTATGAAAACGACAACAGAGCTGCCCGCTTCACGGAACAACAGCTGGCCGAAATACGAAAAACGACACTCTCCAAGATCTTGTGTGAGAACTTCGACGTCAACTCTGATATACAACGCGCGGCTTTTGATCTTCCCAGCAATTTCCTGTAAGTTTAACTGATTATTATTAAAAAAATTGTTATTAGTAAATAGTTACTCTTTATATATGAAAACACATTGGTAAAGCAATGATAGATCAAATCATTTATATGATAAGTGTGCAAATATTTATTTATGATGGTTCGGTATATGGATGGATGGATATTTATATAGACATGTATATGTATATATGGACTATATGTGATATGGACCAAATATAGTCCTTATTTAAAAATAAAAACATATTTAAATTTACAATGTAATTTTATAAAAAACATTACTTATTTGGTAATGTTGAAATGTTTAAAACATCTGAAAAGGCTATTAACAAATTACTTTTGTTAGCTTAACGCTGTATGCTCCATATAGGAGGGTAGATAGACGGAAAATAGTAATGTAATGTTAAGACATTCTGCTCCGCACACAGCGCCTAATTTTCAAGACATTTCGTGTTGAAAAGTGGAATTCATCGTTACACTTTTACCAGAACAGAACTAGTAAATAAAAATCATTCATACACTTGAATGGTAATCAAATCCACGACCGGCGCATTGATGCTTGACATATTTATTAATAAATACCTTAAATTCCACAGCAACCCCAGAGTGCCGTGTGCGTCTCTACCTAAGTTGGATCTCTCCGCGTGGAGAGAGAGCTCCACGCAAGGCTGTTTGATCGCAGCGCGTAATGTTCCTTTGGGAGACTCTGCTTTCCCATCGCCTTGTACTTCTTGTATTTGTACTGTTGAAGGGGTGAGTTTATTTTAATTTTCTTATAATTTTATTTTGGGGATTGGTATTATACATACTTTGCTTGTATTAAATAGTTCAAAGGATTTTAAAATCTTCTTTGAATTAATATGATAACTATGGAGACATAACAGCAGGGTAGGCAGAGGGAACCAAGTGTTAAGACACTCCATTCCCTACTTCCCGCTGAATTATGGAGGCATTACGTGTTGAGTGGCAGAATTAAAGCCACGCTTTGCGTCGACACCAGAGCGAAGAAAAGAAAATTTAAATTTAAGCAAATATTTCATTTCCTCGAGTGGGGATCGAATCCACAACTAGTCGATTTTAGAGTCACACTTGATGCCCCTGCGCCAAGACTGACTTCTAGATTAAAGAAGCAATAAATATGCATTTAAACAACCTCAACCAATAAGGAAAATTCGTAAAGATAAAACAAAAACAAAGAAGACTTAAATGAAACAAAACGATATATTTACATTAGTAATTAGAACGTTTACTCGTCCCCACTCGCAGGCCCAGTGCGCGTCGCTGCGCATCACGGACTGCGCGCAACTGTGGCGCGAGTGGCCGCGCGAGGCCGTGCTGCGCGACGACGTGTGCACGGCGCAGTGCGGCGCCGCGCCGCCCCCCGCCCCGCACGCGCACGGCCAGAGGGCGCCACGGAGACAGATCAACTTCAAGTTCCCGGACTTAACGCCTTTTATTGCTAAGTAATATTAGTGATTCTTTCTTTTTTCTATTTATGAGGTCTGTGGTAAGTCCAGCATCACTTCATTTTGGTCTACATTTCCTATCGTCTATTTTAAGTCCATCGTTGATATTGCTGGCAATAATACTGAGGGTAGCTGACTAAATGTCAATGTCAAAAAAAATACGGAGTTTGGAGTCTACGATCCTTGTAAGTTGTATGACAATATTACATGGACAGAGGATAAATACCGCGAAAACGACTTAGTATTAAATTCCTGGATTTAAACTTATTGCTAAGATAATAGATGCATAATTATTTTATAAAATATTTATCTTTCTGTTATATATAGTTAAATTTCGTATTATAAATGTACATTTCTTAATAAGAGTTATAGAAACATTTAATTGAGTCTGCCTTCTAATGTTTTTGGAAGATGAGATTTGCTTATTTCATTTTTTTATTCATTTTTATATTTGAAATGTCCAAACAAGTTTTATCCATATTAAATATAAAACGTAAAATATTTTATAGATTTCATCTTCACCACTAACTTTACAAAACTGTACGAGTGTACTGTCAAGTACTTATAATATTTAAGGACCTATCATTAAATTGATAAAGTATTTTCAGATATGACATCAGTTTAGTTATACACCCTATAGGTTGTGAATTAAAGAGCATTTTATAAATAGTGAATCTAAATAAAACGAATTTTCTCAAAATTTTTAAATAGTAATTCCGCTTAGTATTATTGGACCGGCCATAAGTTTGACGGGATTGAAATATTCATACAGCTTATATCAAAATGTATGTAATTTACTCATTAATAATAATTATAATGGTAACATTATCACAAAAAATTATCATAATTTATCATTGTATAAAATCTAGCATAGATTACATGATGAAATTAAATAAATAGTTAGCAATTAATAATAGTACAATATAAATGCTATTTTAAAATAATAAAACATGGTCATAATTAAAAACGCTTGTGCAGGCTAAGTCAGACAGTTTATGTTATTTTTAACCTCATTTAATACCATTATGGTTACCAGTGTCTGACATTGCGCATTTACGGCCATTTTAAGCTTTAATTCAAAAGAAATACAAAATAATTTAAGATAATATAAGATTGAAATGTCACAACACAAATCAATGTTACATCTATTTTCATGTTTAATTACTGTCATTGTTTTTGTTAGATAACTTGATAGAACTAGTATATACGAGCATAGACAGTATTAAAACAGATTTCATTTTACAATATAATAGCAAATGTTACCCAAATACTTTATACACTATGTTTTAATAGATTTTATAAACCAAGAAACATGCATGTTACCATTTAACACAAGTAAAAAATAGTTTAAAATACTGTATTTTTATCTGTATTAGTCATAACGATGTGTCTCACTGCCTAGTTACGTATTTAGATATAAATAAGTGTGTATAAATTATTTTTGTAAAAATTTTATTATTGGCATAATTTTATTTTTTATTTAGATACTTTTTTATGAAGTAACATTTTTTTACGAGTTTAATAAATGTCACGAATAGTCATTTGTGTTTTATTTTGTATTTTAATTACATATTTAACTACTCAAATACACATACAGTATAACGTTTATATCTTCCAGTATTAAAATACATCTTATATAGTTTATATTAGCACATTATCTTTTAAAAAGCAGAAAAATCGTTCACACATACACTGCATGATTACACAAAAATGTTACACTGACATTCTTATGTACAATAAATACATTACATATAATAATAGTCATTTAAAAATACAATCGTTCACCTAATGTTCTTATTATAAATTCACATGACAAATTCTAATATTAAATCTCTTTTCCACTTATATCTTATATATTTTTTCAGTTTTTTGTTTCATATTATTTTCTGGATAATATAAAGTAATCATTTATGTTATTGTTAACTAATTTTCAATCACATACAAATATTGTGAACTTTCTTAAAAAAAACATACAACATTATATTATATAAAAATACCTATTCAATTAGATTATATGTATAATCTTAATAATAATAAAAAGACAATAATATTTACAAATCACTTTATTCGTTTTATAATATTATCAAGTCTATTTAGTTTCTTTTTACAATAAATACATTTTATTGCGTTTGAGTATAAAAATTGTTGTCGCTGTAAAAAATCAACAAAAACACTTGCACAACATTCATTAAATAGTCACGTTTTTGTCCACACATCGTATGTAACAATTGTGAAAGCACTTTGACCTGGTGTCTGCTGAACGTCCCTTTGCGTTGCGTAAATAAACACCGAACGTTCAATTTTGATTGCACATTGTTTTACTCCGCGTCGTCCTCCTCCTCTTCCTGAAATTAAGAATATTCTTTTTTTAGTTGCACGCTGTATCCCGCACGCAGCAGGGTAGGCAGAGAGACCTAATTTTAACACGTTTTTAAGTGGTACAAGATATACATATTTTTTTCTATTAACGACATAATCCACATACATGGAAACATCATTTAATAAATGTAATGTTTCTAAAGTATTATTTTTAAAATTGTATTCTCAAGCAAGTGATTTATGTTATTGAGATAAAGCAACAAAACAGTAAAGTAGCATTATAGTAGTACCAAACACTAAGTATTGTCAGTCAATCAAGTGCAATACGCACGTTAGTAGAGAAAGTAGCTACAGTGTGTACTCACGGAGGCGTGGTGTCAGTTGGCCGCGACCTCCCCGTACCCATTGGTGGCGGGCGCGGGCGGAGAGGGAGGTGCAGGGGGCGCGTCGGCCGAGCGCCGCCACAAGCCGTACACGCGGCCGGGCGCCGCCTGCCACAGCCGCACGGTGCCGTCCTCCGAGCCGGTCGCGTACAGCTCCCCGTCCGGCGACCAGCGCACCACGTGCACGGGCCCGAAGTGGCCTTTGTTCGATTCTGCGAACCAAATCAAAATGTTTGTATTTACTGTATACCGCATATAGCAGGATAGGCGACACTTCCTTGTTCACTTTCTATCAAATTTTCGAGAAATTGCATGTGTTGTAAGGCAGAACACAACGCTGCGTTGTCTTACAACAACAGCAAGGTATATTAAATAGTTTATTCCCCTGAAAAGAGAGTAGAACCCACACCCGTCGCGTTTACAGTCACACTCTTGTCAACGCGACGCGACGGTACTGCACCATGATGCAAATATATATATATAAAAAAAATACAAAATACTTTTTGCTGTGGACAATGCAATATGGGCTCATCTATTATTAGATACTCTCTTTTATTGTGTCACAACAACTGATGACTGATACTTTTTTAAACATTTTATTGTAACATTTTCTCACATAAATTAATTGCAACAAAGAAACAAACAAGTACAAATACAATAGAAATACAGTAGAAACTAGATTATCCGAGCTGATTATTATTGTTAATTATTCTAATAATCGAAAATCCGGATAATCAAATGTATAAAGAATGTTGTACATTATATTACATATTTATAATAAACATGTAATATAATGTACATATTAACGAAAATCCGTAAAAATGAAGTCCGGATAATCGAGTTTCCACTATAAATATATCGACAACAACTAACCAAGTTCAGTCCCAGTGTTATAATCGAACTTGTACACCTTGAGGTCTTCCCCGCCGCACACGAAGGCGGCACGGCCGGGCGCCAGCGACGCAGAGTAGCAAGGCGTGGGCACCGCGTACTCGCGCATCTTGCGCATCGTGTCCGCGCTGTAGAACGACACGTTTGCACCTAGGGAGGGCAATTATTTAATGTTATATTCATTCATATATAAAAAAAATGTTCAAATTTTTCACAATCGCATATAGCGAATAAGGCTCTTTATTCTCTATTTTTTGCGCAATTTTCGAATAATTGCAAACTGAACGCCATGCTTTATCTTTTGTGGAATATAGTACGTAAAGCTTCATAATTGTATATCTAATAAATACTATCGTATAATGTAAATTGTAAAAAAATGTAGATTCAAACTTTGCTACAACTAATTTTTTATTAAAAGTGAGATATTATAGACAAAATTATAAATTACGTTACGACACTTACACATTTTTTGTTTTTAAATAAAACTTAACTTATCGTCACCGCGCGGCGTTGTCACAATTATAATTTTAAACGCGACGATTGTAGGTTCAATTCCCTCTTGGGGATTGAATTTTCCTTCGTTCTGGTTAGACAAAGCGCGGCGGTGAGTTCCGCCACTCAACACTCAAGATTTCGGCAGAAAGTGGGGAACGGAAGTGAACGAAGTACTTTAATGTGGAATTGATTCTCTTAACACTAGCTTCCCTCTGCATTCACTGCTATGTGCAGGAAATAGCGTGGAACTAAAAAAAAACTTACCATGCGCTACAGTCAAAACTGCCCCATCCCTGGACAGCTCTAAGCTATTTGGTATTGTAGGAAATTCTATTTTATGAACCTCCTGAAACAAAAATATATTAAATTACATATGACTCACTTTTAGTCTTGTAAAAATTAAAGATTAATATGAAATAAAATTTGTTACATGTGGAACATTCTCAAAGCATAAAATATTTTTAATAAGAATTCAGTCAACATTTTAAGTTACAAACAACTTAAATATGAGATTATAGCAATGTGGCTGTAGATTTAGTGTGGGGATAGAATCCACAACTATTGCGTTAACAGACGCCGTCTCTGCGCCACCATGACTCATGACCAACTTTGGCGTAAAATATATATTACGTGAAAACAATATATTTTTTCAATTTGATTCTTCACCGAGGGTAGAAAAGAACGTATTTGGGCTTTAAACTTCTGTAACTAAAGTGTTTAGTGCCGCCATGTTAAAATTTTATATGTATAAACACAAATTATAAAACAAAAACAAACCTGTCCGCTAGTGCGGTCCCACACGCGCATGGTGAGGTCGTCGCTGACGCTCACGACGCGCGAGTCGTGCAGGAACACGGCGTGCCGTATGCTGTTCGTGTGCGCGCTTATCTTTTCAATGGCTGGAAATATTATTATTAATATTACATTTTACATAATTATCAAATTTATTATAATAATATTTTTTTATTATTATTTTAGGGTGTTACGGCCATAGTAGAGTAGGCAGAAGAACCTTATATTAAAACACTGTTCCCTGCTTTCTGTTCAATTTTTGTAACATTTCGTGTTGAGTGGGGATAGCGGAGCTCAACACCGTGGTTTGTCTTGTTATTACGGCAGCCTCAACTTGTGCACATTTAATAATTAATATTAATTTGGTGTCGACAGTCAGGTTTAGTTCAAGTATATATGATTGTAGGTTCTAACTTCTTAATATATTGTTAGAAGTTAAACGAAAAAAAAAATTTTTGTAATTAATTTTTCTGTCTTGCTCAGCTATATATGATATTGGGAAAAATGGATAACACATAACTTGAAACTAACTATGAATGTTGGTACAACATTCATTTCTGGATTTCTTAAAATTTCAAATAAAATTTGTGCATGTAATTTGCAACAAATGAAATATATTCTACTACGCTATTAAGTTTTATTTCAATGCCTACAACATAACAAATATTAGAGGTAAAATATAGTTGATAAAGTTACTAATTGGATATATTGAAATAAATTCTTTTTGAATTGCAAATTTTTTTAATAGCTACAAAAAAGAGAATAAGTACTTTTTTTATGCTTCACAGAAAAAAGGTACTATGATAGCACCACATTCCCTGCCTCAAACTATTTATTTAAGAACAAAATTAGACTTAAGACTTTTCCATATATATCTCTATATTAGTTAAATGTCAATTATTACAATTGCAAACATACCTCCAGCTTCAGGCTTGTTGATATCATATACTCTTAATAATTTCTCATTGCTAGCAGTCAATAAGAGTGTGTCGTCAGAATTAAAATTAACGCTTTTTACAATATGTTCATGTTCAAAAGTGTGCACAACTTCACCATATCTTGCATCCCATATTTTCGCTGAAAAACAATGAAATTATAAAATCTATTATATAATATTTATTAAATATGTTTATGAAATTATTTTCAAATTACGGGGATAATTCTAAAAAATCGCGAAACACATGTTTAATGAAATATTTTTTTAAGAGTCTGAATTTAATTTTTTATAAAAATTGGTGGTGATTTAAGGATTTTTCCATACAAACTTTCAACCCCTTCTTCATCCCTTTAGGATTAAAATTTTTCAAAATCCCTTCTTAGTGGGTGTCCAGATTACGAAAATAAATATCTGTCCAAATTTTACATTACTACGCACAGCGGTTATGGCTGTGCGTGCGTCTTACCTCAGTCAGTGAGAACATGAACTTTTATATATATAGACTAGCGGACGCGCGCAGCTTCGCTTGCTTATTTAGGGGTGAATTCTAATAAACCACGAAACATGTGTTCAACGAAATATTTTTAAGAGTCTAAATTTAAAATTTTATAAAATCAGTGGCAATTTAAAGATTTGTCCATACAAACTTTCAACCCCTTATTTGCACCGTTAGGGGTTGAATTCTAGAAAACCATGAAACACATGTTCAATGATATATTTTTAAGAGTCTAAATTTCAAATTTTATAATAATCAGTGAAGTTTTAAAGATTTTTCCATACAAACTTTCAACCTCTTATTTGCACTCTTAGGGGGAGAATTCTAGAAAACGAAGAAACACGTGTTCAATTAAATACTTTTAAAAATCTAAATTTCAAATTTTATAAGAATCGGTGCTGATTTAATTTTTTTTCATACAAACTTTCAACCCCTATTTCACCCCTTTAGGATTAACATTTTTTAAAATCCCTTCTTAGTGGATGTCAGATTACGAAAGTAAACATTTCTCCAAATTTCACGTTTCTACGCACAGCGGTTACGGCTGTGCGTGCGTCTTACCTCAGTCAGTGAGGACAAGTCCTTTTATATATATAGATAACACTTATAATACATTTAATAATTTTACTTTAATAAGTACAGTGACTCTTGATGTCATTCTTGTCTGATCACTGTCTAAAAGATAGCAGCGTCAAAGTACTACCTATCTACTATCTTCAGTCCAGTCATATTATAAACATAGTAAGTTTTGAAATCACTCACAATAAAATCAAAGACAAAAGCAATAACGCTCGTATATATGTATATGAATGTTACTAATTTTGTTGTATAGCTTTGAAATAATAATTTACCTGTAAAATCAGCTGCACCACTTGCTGCGAAATTCGCATTTTGTGTTAAAGCTACCCCCCACACTGCTCCTTTATGACCTTCAAAAGTTCCAATCCAGTCACCTGTTTCACCTTGTCGCAACATGGGTTTTCCATCTAAAAATTAATAAATATTACATAAGTTTTGATTAGTCATTTGAATTGAGTTTGATATCTATATATATAAAATCGAAAGATCACTCACTCATTACGAAATCTCAGAAACTACAAGTGTTAGGAATCTCAAATTTTGCGTAGGAGTTACTTATAGGACGTAGGTGCTCGCTAAGACGGGAATTTGCAATATTCGACTTCTAAGGGGTTGTTTTTGGGGTCGAAAGTTTGTATGAAACTTCGTTACTACGAGTGCTAGGAGTTTCAAATTTTGCATGGACGTCACTACGACGTAGTCATGGTGACAGAAATTAATAATAACATAGTTCACGCGCGTGAAACCGCGAGCGGGCCGCTAGTTATTACATAAAAATAGCAAAATTTGAAAATATTTTATTTAATACACAATATTGTACATAGGTACTCGTAATACAAAAATATGTATATTGTAAGGACACATATATAGGATTTTATTTAACAGTATATTTAAATATTGATTGGTAGCTCCATTCTCATTAAGTTAAGTTAATATTGATGAACAGCTGTTACCTACAACCTATTAATCATAATGACCAATAGGAAATTGTGGTACAGTGGGATTTATATGTAGACATGATGGTGGTGAGTTTAATTCTCACTCAGAGGCATGAAATATCAACCCCAATCTTATTGACATTTCTCTGCTCTGGTGAAACAACTACAACAACAAGCTTGGCACTGACTTCCACCACTCAACACTCAATGTCCCAAGCAGATGTAGAGGTTAAAATGTGATGATAGTGCTAAATCACTATGCTGACCACAAGAGAATATTATTTTTTCATTTAAATTCTCTTTTTTGCAAATCAATTTTTTTTTGTATGTTAAAACTAAAATAACAGCTGCCTAAATCCCATTAAACCTACTTAATAAAATATTATATAATATAATAATAGTAGCATTGTGTTAAAATATACAAATTGTAGATCATAAACATACATATTACAACTTTAAAATCATTTCACATTGTGACTTTGGCCGTGAAGGCAAGCAAGGTGATCATGAATAATGGGTACAAGAAAATGTTGATTTAAAATGTCCTATAATTGTAAGGTAGTTTGCTAGTTCACCTTTTAGTACAATCTTAGATTATTGAGATTTACAAGACAAGGCTAATATAAGTTTTTTTTCCAGTTTCATATTTGTTTCTTTGTATTTACCAGGGAAGGCTGAGGCAGGCAAGGCTTTTTTTAATACAGTCCATTCCCCACTTTCCACCACATTTTAAGAGATATTACAAGTGTATGGTGGAACTCAATGAATTTATCCAAGTAAGGATTTGAATCCACTACCATTAGACTATGCCTCACTGCGCCAATGGCATCAACTGTTCTATGTCATTAATTTAATTAATATATTTTTTAACACAGAGTCTATGTCTATATCACTTGAGTAAAAATAAAAATACAACAATCACTATATTTTTATTACTACAACTTATGCTACTACTATATGTTTTGGTAGATGAACTCAAATATTATTTATACATAAAAAAATAATTTCCACATTTCATAACCAACACTTTTATTGAATTAAAACTTTTAAGTAAATAGTTTTCCTTGCGATAATTAATCATTAAACAATGGAGTGACAATTAAATGATTACAAAATTGTTGAAAGTATTTCCTTGTAAGGCATAATGAAAGTGACTGATGTTTACTTAACATTCATTGCAGTAAACATTAGTGTCAAGTATAAAATTGTACCTTGAAGGTACAAGGTAACCTAGAATGTGCCAGCAAAATACAAACAAGCTCTGAAGGAAAGACTTAAACCTATAATTGTTTTGTATTTTAAATGAGAATAAAGTCATGTACACATGACGAGAATAAAAGGCACAGGTTGTCTATCAAGGTAAACAACTGCCGCGAGGAAACATATGACCGGAACCTCAAGGCACTTCCTACATGTCCGGAAAGAGAAGGTCACTAAAACCTTAACTGAAATTGTATTGTTTGATAGGTCCTAATATAAAATAAGAAAAGTGAAGGTCTTTCCAATATCTTTTCACGCCTAACATCTGTTACATCAATTTCAAATAAATACGCCCAAAGACACTTGCAAGTCTTCCACCTACATGTAGGCCAAGGCAAAAGGGCACCCCAGAGTGATGCGATTATTAAACTTACCTTTGCAAGCCGAAATCAAAAAATATCCATCAGTTGTAATGTCACTGAAGTCCAAATGCACAACTGGTCTAGTATGGCCACCACATGTGAGAGGTACTTGTTTAAAAGTCGACATTTTTAAAATAAAATGTTTGTTTGTTGTACTTGTAAAAAATAAAACTAGTTTCTTTAAAAATTAACCTAATGAGTCTGATCGTACTGGATGTTGACAATCGACTGACGGTAATATTTATTTCAGTGTTGCAACTGGATTCTAGTACCATTATATTATATGTAAACTAAAATTATAACAGTACCATACCGATCAAAGGCGATTAAATTGATTAAATTAATTTAAAATTCAGTTTAAGTTAAATGATAAAATTGATATTTATTGAGCTGAGTGAAGCGAAGCTCAATATTATAATTAATGATTGCTTTAAATTAGTATTACATATTAATGTAGGAAAATAAATTTGAATTTAATTTTATGGAGGATAATCTTAATAATAAACTTATATGAATGGGATATTACTTACGGTACGAAACCGTATTGTTTAAAAAATGCTATAATTACTATTTTTAACCTTTAATTTACATTCTCACTTATTACTAATCTGTGAAATATAAATCTGACAATTTGCGTTTTGAGTTGACGTGTCTGTCTGAGAAGTCGTTGTGCTTTCCTTTGCTGTCAAATAATTATAGTTGAAATATTTAAGCTTTGTTAATAATATGGATTTATTTAGTTCCATTCCTACTCACATTGATTATGTGGGTCAAGCAAAGGCAGAAAAATTATATAGAGCAATAATAACACTATTTAGTATTGTTGGTTTTATATGGGGTTACATCGTTCAGCAGTTTTCTCAGTCAGTCTACATTTTGGGAGCAGGATTCATCCTTGCTGCAATTTTAACCCTGCCACCCTGGCCCATGTACCGCAGAAATCCACTTAACTGGCAAAATCCTAGAAATGCCGAAGAGAAGTCTACTGGCAAAAAAGGGAAAAAATAACATGAACATTTACATGACGTGTCGCTTTATTATTGATCTTATATATCTTGGTTTATAATTAATAAATAGATTTTAAGGTAAAATTCTTTTATTTTATATACTCTAATATCAATTACAAAATAGTCATATAAATATGAGCACAACGAGTAGGCCACTGTTCTAAAAATTTTTTCGCTATAATCTAAATGCTAATTAATTGTGAAATAGTCCAAATGTCATAACAAACTTGAACACTAAAACTGTTCTAGTTTTATAAATTATCATGTATTAAAATACAAACATCCATTAAATAACATCCATTGATATGTATGAACAATCATTCATTCTCACTGTAACTAAACTTGTCTCTGAGATTTTTAAACATATTATAAATTCTGCTTTCATTGCACACATCACATTCACTGGGTTCTTCTGCACTGTCATTAAATTTCTCCTTCTTGTTTTCGTTCTCCTTATTGTTAATATTAGATTTAGACTGATTATTATCATCAAATATGGCTTCTTTTGTTTCTTTATTTTCTTGAGTATTAGTATCATTCTCATTCACACTATTTAAAAGTGGCTCAGGTATATCTTCCTTGGCATCTTCTTTATCATAGAATTGATGGAGTGTTATAACCACAAACATGGATGTTACACCATAATTAACTATAGCAAGTGAAAATGCTCCTAAGGCTAAAATAAACACTGCCATCGTAAACAGTAAAGATGCAACTGCTTCATAATTTTTCCTATAAGAAGAAAAAATAGTTAATACATAGATTCAAAAACAAATCCATATTGATTTTGACAATTTTTTTTTACATTTATGCTATGTCCTGCTTATGACAGGGCAAGCAGAGAGAAACTCTATTCCCTACTTTATGCCCAATTTTTGAGACATTGTGTGTTGTGTAACAGAAATCAATGCCACACTCTGTCCTGCTACCAGAGTGAAGAAGTGAAAAAACTAAGCTACAACGGCATACACATTTACTATAGGTTATTTAAACTACTTACAAATCCTTTTTGGGTCCACTTATTTGCCATATAATGGTGGAACAAGCAGACATTATAAGTCCAGTATGATAAGATGTATCTGGTTTCAAAACCATACTGTACCTGAAATTATTAAATATATCTTAGTAGTAATATTTTTTTATTTTTGTCTGTTTCTCTATGTGCACACTAATCCCAGAAACAACAATTTCAATGCAATTTTTTCTATTGTATTTCGGCAAATTTTCTTAAACATTTAGTGTTACTTTTATTTAATAAGCTCATTATAAAAAAAATATCAACCTAAAGTATTTTGTTTAAGAAAAATACTACAAAATAACTATTTATTTAAATTAGCTAAAACTTTAGGTGTCCATGCATAGATATTTTCTTAAAATTATTATATTATTAAAGGAGGAAAGTTATATAAGTTAGTAAATAATTAAGTAGATCAAGTGGCACAGCCGCAAGCGGGTCATTAGTTCGTTTGTTACAAATAATTCATATTTATTACTTGAAATTTCGTGCCCAAGTTAATAAGGCTGGTACATTGACCAGAGTCACAATCATCCAGAGAAAGAACATCATCATATGAAAGTTTATATTGTTCAAATCTTCATCAATATGCTCAGATTTATTTGAATCACACTTATTTTTATTTTTTTCTGTTTCATTTTCACTTAACAAATTTGAATTTGATTTATTATCTGTTTGCGGTATATTATTAGATGATGTTTTATTTTCTATTGATTTAGATATTTCAGAATTAGTAATCTCTTTTGAGGATTCTTCTTTTTGTATGTCTGTTTGAGTTTCTGGTTTTTTGTCAACTTTCGATTTGAATAGACGGCACAATCGGCTTGCCACTTTAGACACCAGTTTATAGACATAGTCTTCTAGATATTCTTCATACATTTTAGAAAGCTGAAAGAAAAAAGAATTTGACATTTTGACTTATAAGTGTAATTGTTTTAAACTGTTTTGAAATAGTGGTAGTGATTTTTTTCACATATTCTACAAAACTAAAGACAAGGAAAAATATTATTAAGAAAAGTTTGACTTGAGTGATATAACAACTAAGATGAAGGGAAAATTGTTATTTGTAAAGTATACAGAAAAAATAATTAAATCTGCTTCAAGCTGTATCCCGCACACAGCAGGGTAGGCAGAGGGGACCTAGGTCCCCTGTTAAGACACTCGGTTCCCATTTCTTGCCCAATTTTCGCGCGTTTTGCCTTCTTATAAGAGAGGAAGAATGAAAATAATTCATTTCCCCAAGTATCAATAGAATCCATAACCTTCGCGTTTCCTTTCAAGTGGTTTGCCGCTTTACCATGATGGCCTCAGAATAATATTCACATACAATACACAACTTCTAATTAAATTACCATAAAAGCATAAAAAGCTGCACCCGCCGCCATAGAAGCTGCACCACAGGACAATGGCACAGCACATATTAGTGCTGCGCTAACTAACATGGGAACTTTTTGTAAGCCCGCCGCCATTTTCTCAGCCAGGCCTGTACCTCCACGCCATACTATTCTGGAATAATTAATTATTTTAAACATTTTCAAATGAATGTCCCATACTACGAATAGATTATTGTATTTATTTTTTAATTTAAATAAGGACAGTACAGATGCTTCCACAGTACACTTTTACCTAATTATTATGTTTTGTTATATCAATATTGATATTATACAATTAATATCTATAATAATAAAATTTTATCATTTTTTTTACAATAATTTTATAAATGGCTATTTTGAGATAAGTTGACGTCTAAGTGAGTTTTTTATAATCACAACTACACTTAGCCTTAGGTACTACTATACAATACTTATTTAAAGAACAATATTTTTGAAATCGTAATTATAAAAAATTGTGTTATAAAATATGTTTAAATTATAATTGTATATTATAAATAGTAAATATATTAAGTACCTAAACAACAATCTATGGGCAAGTTGTGATGAAAACACCATTATTGCCAATACAGCTGCCGCTGCAATATACAATATGCCAAGTGCCGTCATGTATACTGGCAAGACTAGAAGAGATTTCGTGAAATAATGCAATTCGAGATTACGCCAACTCGCATTCTCGAAGAGAAACGATAAAAATGGTATCGACCTGTAAATGTTAAATACATATAAGTAAATAAGATAAAAAAATATTTGTTTAGGTTTGTGTTGTATCCATGTGGGACATAGCAAGAGGGGACCTCCTAGTGTTAAGATTATGTATTTCCCGTTTTCCGCCTAATTTTGAGCGTGTTGACTGGCGGAACTCAACGCTGCGTTTTATCTTGTTACCATAGCGCGAAAATGCCAAGTTAGACATCTCACTGCACAGTTGCAACTGCCTCAAGAAATAAATAAGAAAAAGAACAAAAGATATATAGTTAATAAGTTGCACACTACAAATATATGTAGATTCGAATTCGACTTTTGACCCAAGAAAACAAAAGTTTTCAATACTCACATAAGACCCATGGTAGCCAATCTTCCAAACACTAAAGCATAATATGGCTTGACTCCTTCACTCATTAACGCATTATGCACAGATATACAGGTACCATATTGCTTCAAATGCAATAAATTACTTCTAGCCGCTAACAACACAATGGCGGCTATATAGGGTATTAGTATGGGTGTGTAATTCCTAGATAGTTGGGCCAGACGGTGGTACCAAGATGCAGAAATGCTGAAATTTATATCGTTATTTTATTATTGACAGTATTTGATAGAGATTAAATTACAAATATTTACTATAATATGAATTATATTACATACCTGATACTAAACATGCATTTAGGATCCAACAAAAGTGTAACTTTTACATGTTCAGTCGCATCTAAGCCTAACGTGACATTGGGATTACTTTTCAATAGGCGTAACTTCATTGGTGACTTTTTTAAATGCCTAAACGTATAGAAAAACAAAAATTATCTATAGTGCAAATGTGTAATAACATGTGTGACACCTAAGTATTTAGGAAGGCCAGTTGTGGCGCCGGCCAGAAACGCGGCTGGTTGTGCGTTCGATCCCCACTCGAGAAAATGAAATATTTATTTAAATTTATATTTTCATTTCTTCACTCTTGTGTCGAGGCAACGCGCGGCGTTGAATTCCGCCACTCAACACGCAATGCAAAAGCGGAAAGTGGGAAGCGGAGTGTCTTAACACTAACACTAAGTTCCCTCTGTCTACCCTGTTGTGTACGAGTTACAGCGTGAAACCTGATTATTAAAAAAAAACACTCACGTAAAATAGTGAAACGATTCATGGTTCGCCCACGGCACGTGTAATTCAGCTGATGCGTGATATGGTGCTTGACAATTTATTGGTTCCACATACAAAAGGTATGCTTGATGAATTAAATTAAAGTCCAATAGAACTAATTCATAGTATAAACTATTTTGTTCAGTCTCAGCTTTAACTATTTGCTTTTCGAAAGAAAATAATGAAGGCAGATTAACATTAATTTGTCGAGATGCATGATCGTTTATATCCACATTTAGTGTTATCTGTGAAAAAATAAAAAAACAGCTAAAAAATTTAAGTTCATATAAATAAGTTTTTATAGCTTCACGCTGTATACCGCCTAAAGCAGCAGTTATTATTAAATATAAAATTAGCAGGGTAGGCAAAGGGAACTCGGGTTAAGCGAGCTAGTGTAAAGACACTCCGTTTCCATAAAGACAGTTCCGTTTGCCGCTTTCCATCGAATTCTTTAGATATTGTGTGTTGAGTGGCGCAGCTGCCTCCTAACTAGAGCGAGGAAATAAAGATATTAATTATTCCATTTCCTTGAGTGAGACTCTACCTCACAACTTGTGACGTTTACAGTATCATGCTTGTGACTGGCCTCAACCTCACTAAAAGAAATTATACACAAATTAATTATTAGTAAAAAATATCGTCGCCTTATTAATTTATACAATATACTCGTAGAATTAGAAAATGTTTATTTCGCTCTATATTCTATTTACCGAGGAAGGCTTTGTAACTACGTCACTTATATCGTTTCGATGTAGCCTGCGGTCGTAGTTACCTCGGAGACTTAAGGGTGCCTCGGCTCATTTTACCACGAGGGCGTAGCCGTTCGTAAAAACTAGTCTAGGCTAAGCTAGAAGTTAATCGAAATAGGAATAAGTTTAAATATTACCGGTCTCCTTGTCGGCGACACTTTAACAATAACATGAGTCCATTCTGGTTCTATATCCATAATTTCATGCAAATGTACTGTGGCCAGTTTCCTTTTGCCGAAATCTGTTGCCGCTCCTGTCCATCGAGATAACTCGCTTAGTGAACTTGCTTGTTTACTGAAACAATTTAATAATTATTTCGTCGTTATTTCTCTTCATTAATATACCTAGACTCAAAAAATTAAAATGAAGAATAGAGTATCTTAACACAAAATTCTTGACCTATTCAATTTTAGAAGAAAAGTTAGTAAAAATGATAAAGATAGATTATATACATTTAACAACTTACCAATATCTGTAATTGTTGTATATATGTTTAGCATTACATCCAAATATCCAATCTTTGTCGTCCACATTGACCGCTTCTATAGCGACAAATCTATTTTGCGGGAACGAGACAAGCCTTATCATTAAATGAGTAGTTCTGAAAATAGAAAAAACATAAATTACTTTAATAACATTATAAGTGTTAGAATGAGTTTCGGTAAATATTTTTAGTCTCATTTACACATTTCGATAAACCTTAGATAATAAGAAAAGTACGTGCAAAGTTTTTTAAGGCATTTCAATAACAACCTTGAAATTGAAACCAAAAATTGATTTAAAATCTTGTCACAGACTTGAGCAGACTCTGCAATAATAAAATTTTGGATTTTGTGGGTTTTGTTCACGCTAATCTCAGAAATGACCTAAGTATACCGATTTAAATGGAATTTCCACTATTGTATTTTGGCAAGCTTCCCTTAACATTTAGCGTCTATTTTAATTCAATGTCTTACAATATGGACATCATTAGCTTCATTATTTAATGTTACGAATGTAAAAATTGGCATTTGGGTTGTATCCCATAAGAAGTTAGCACACCAAAACATAGCGTGGTTTACGTGTATACTCATGCCAAATTACAACTTCTAGTTCCAATAGTTTTTGAGCTAAACCGCGGACGGACGGGCAATCAAATGGTAATGGCGACAGTATATAGGGATAAGGTATCCTTATTGCCTACGAGATCCCCAATTGATCACAACGAAAGTTCAAAGATAGTCACTACATCTTTGTCAGTCATAACAACATTAAAAACAGGAAATTTATTATAAAAACATAATACATGCTAAATAAAGATTCTGTCTAATTTGGCTAATTAAGGTAAGTGACGGTAACTTCGTGATAGTACGTGGTTTCGTGAGTTTTGCTTCTGGCAAAAATAATAAGCAATTTAAGTATTATTTACGGAAACTATATATTGGTATATAATCTTTATACTTTCAACTGTCCAAAAACTAAGTAACAATATTTTAATGATAAAATTGAGCGTATAGCGACATTTTAAACGCAGAGTTGGCTACAAACTGCATTGTAACGTGTCTGCAATGCTTACCACCGTAAGACTAGCGTAAGAATTTCTTAAGGTTGTAGAAAGACAAAGGTAAGTTATTCGAATAAAACATTG
>HE671917.1:147517-165097 GCA_000313835.2 Heliconius melpomene melpomene
ATTAAAGTTTCTCGTGATCGAAATTCGGTATATGTTTTGTCCACTTAAATTTCTATATTACTATTTTAAAGGTAACCTGAATTGGTAATTTTAAGCTAAATTCGTATAGGTACTGCCAATGTAATTTTATTTTTTAATCAACCTTTATAATTTATTTTTGTGTATTTTATCGAATATACGTGGTAGTTAATGATTACTTTACATAATGTAAAAAATACTGAATAAACAGAACTGCGGAAGTTACTAAAATCAGTAACACGAACATAACATTGACTTCTTTGTCTTTGTTAATAGTGTTTTAATAGAGTTCTTAGTCTTGTTATAAGTCTAAATAAAGATCTTTTTATTTTTTCAAGAATTTTTAAGAATATAATATATACCTACTAAACACAAAACGCCGTACAAACTGGTTGCGAAAATATATAGTTCTATAAACTGGCATACCTAGCTTCAAAAAATTTAACTTGAATTTTGAATTTTTTATATATTTTTTATAAAAAAATATATAAAAGTTCAAAAATGTAAGTTTTTTAAACCTGAGCTTTTATAATTTGTAAATTATAAAAGTTGAGGCTACTCGTGGCGCAGGAGTACAAAGTGTGACTGTAAAACCGACTGGTTGTGGGTTCGATCCCCACTCCAGGAGATGAAAATAGGAATAGTATAGAAAATAGAAAATATTTATTTAAATTTATATTTCAGGCAAAGCGCGGCGTTGAGTTGTGCCACTTAACATGCTGTGACTCCGGAATTCCGCAGAAAGTGGGGAACGGAGTGTTTTAAAAACACTAGGTTCCTACCTACCTATCTACCTACCTACCTACCTAGGCCTATCCAGCAGTGTGCGGGATACAGCGTGAAGATGATTTAATTTTTTGATTTTTTATTTTTTTATAAAAGTTTTAATGTCGTTAAGCTGATCTACCTGTTTTTTTTTATTTACAAATTCTTTACAATCAAAACCAATAAAGATGTTAATTTTTTTTATTGTAAAACGTCACTCGCGAGGTATAAACTTGTGACCCGAAATAGGGGACACAAACTCACGAAGTTAGAAACAGAGCTAAATTTTATCACGAAGTAGGGTTCAAATTAGAGGTCCACAAATAAATTAATATAAAAATAAAGGTTAAGTTAAACCGCATAATTCACACATCAAAATAACTGCCAAAAGACCCCCTTTGATCACACAAAAATTTGCAAATTCATATAACCTTAAATTTTTATGTATTTAAAATAGTTTAAAGTTATGAGAGCCTTAAACTGCCGAACTCCCGTACATTTACCTTACATCATAACTATAACTCCAAGCTGACGAAGTCATCGGTAGGTCGCTACTCGCTAGAAGTAAATGTATGCGCTTTCTAGTGACGAATAAAGCGTAAGCGATATATTAACAGACCTGGCATTCCTCCAGACTCGAAAATAAATTTTACGTATCTAAGAGACGGTGACGTCACACTACGAATTTCTCAGTCTTTCTGTCAAGGTTGAATTTAATATTTACTTTGTATTATTTATTTGATTTTGCGGATATTTAAGTATCTACAAAAATTGTGTAAAACAGAATTCCTTATTTCTCATAATTTTTGGCTTTTATTGTTTTGTGTTTATCAAAGTAAAATACGTTTAAGTAAGTGGTAAAAGTAATTAAATAACATTGTCATATCGTATGTAGGTTGTGATATGCTATTCATAAAACAAGATACGAAAGTAGGTTGTTCAAATATGAATACACTTTGTATGTGTTAAAAAGATTATTTTTTAATATATTAAAAGAATAAAAGAACACAATAGCTTAACCTTGTTGGGGAAAAGGGGCAACTTAAGCCATAAACTCCTTGGTAAACTCAATATATATTTTCTAAGAGTACCCGATGACTTCATGGAATAATAATGATCAGATACTTGGTAGATATAGTATAGAATAACATCTTTTATATAATTCAAGCTCCATACCGCACATAGCATGGTAGGCAGAGGGAACCTGGGAACCTAGTGTTGTGACAATTCGTTCCCAATAAGACGCTTCCGTTTCCCACTTTCCGCCGAAACTTACCAATGAACACTTAGATAGTACAAAACATTAAATCATAACTTAATGATAAGAGATAAGAAAACATTTACCTGTCGATCTCTGGACGTGATATTTGATAAGTGCGTCGGTTATCTTCGTACCAGAATGCGTCCGCTTGCATTGTTACATTCGACCTTATAGCTTTTGGATCCAATATCATGGAACGATTGGCCTAAAATAGTAATTATTAATTATTATTTAAAATGGAAAACTCTAGTTAATTTTGTTGTGCAGATTAATAAATTAATAATGATTTAGTTCAAGCGGGCAAAGTTGCGAGCGTGTCGCTAGTATACTCTTTTCTCAGAATAGACAAAGGTCAAGATCAAATATTTATATCATCATAAATAATGTCATTAGCTTCAAGCTTAAATTGTATCAAATCGGGAAATATTCAAAATGTTTTTTACTCAAGTGTAATTTCTACATAGGTATAATTAAAATTTTTTTAGGCAAAATAAAAAGTAAACGAGAAGACGCATGTCAACAATAAATTTAATTAAGAATTCGATTCATTTAATTTGATTTCAAATGGAAGGAAGATTCCTTTTGTTTTATTAGCTTCACGCTGGCATTCTTCACTTAGTGTTTACACTCTGTTGCCCACTTTTTGCCGAATTTTTGGCTTGGTGCCAGTGCGAAGAAATTAAAATATTATCTAATAAATAATAATTCATTCCCCGAATAGGAATCGACCTCAAAATCGTCGCGTTAAATTCAAACCTTTGTGCCCCTGCGCCACGACAGCTTCAAAAGTGATTTCGACTTCGACTTCGACGGCTTCAATTAATTTCAAATTAACTTATTATACTACTTGCATTTTAATCAACTTCACGCTGTATTTTACTTGCATTTTATAATTTTATATCTTAGAACTAAAATGTAAATTCAAATGTTATTATGAAGTACTTACCTTAAAATGTTGATTAGCTTTAGACGTTATTTTTAAGTTATTCTCCGTAACTTGTTGTGTCCATGGATCTACAATGTCAAATAGAAAACGATTTATAACCATCACCAATTGTTTACACCAGACCATGCTTACGTGATCTGGAGTGATCCATACCCCTGGTATGGCTGTAGCCTGCATAAACAAGAAAGTAGAATAAATTACTCTTTATTATACACATAAAAATATAAATAATATGAAACTATGTATACTTGTAGCAGACAGTTTAATTGCTACAAGCAATCTCTTGTAGACAACTTTGGTAAATAATTGACTTATAGAAAAGGAGTTATAAAATAACATTTCATTGTAAGTAAAATTTTAGAAAAAAATATTGTTATGTTTGGGTAATGAAAGTAGATGTCGTAAATAAATAAATGTTTCTTTGAGCTTTACGTTACATCCCGCCTTTTGTGTGTCAATTGTTATATTTGTGTCGTTTTTATACTCTTCCTTTTTTTCGTAATGTGTAATTGTGCACAATAAAGTGTAAATAAATAAATAAATAAATCCCACACAGTAACTTGAATCCTACTGTTAAGACTCTTCATTTTCATTTCGAATTCAAAATTTTCGAGTTCTCCAGGCATTGCATGTTGAATGGTAGAGCTAAAAGACGTATTTTACCTCATTTCCAGAGCGAGGACATGAAAATATAAAAAAAAATAATTCCAATAAGTAGGAATCGAACCCATAACCGTCACATTTATAGTCGCACACTTGTGGCCCCCTGCAAAATAAAACTTTATTAAATAAAAGTACTTACCAATACATTGACATGACTATCATTAGAGGATGTCAGGCCAGCTGGTACCAAAACATCTCTAGGACCACTTCCAATACTAATTAACTTTTTTTTCTCTTTTATTTCACCTTTAACATATGCCTTCCATTCTAAATTCATCAGCATATAGTAATCATTGATGACTGAATCAAAATTAATTACGGGAGCCTCGATAGGTGTAGCTAATGTTATAGCTATATTAGTGGAATTGATTGTACTTGGATATGCTAAGAGCCTCTTTGCAATGATTCCTCCCTAAAAAAAAATATATGTGCACGTAATTTTTATGTATAATCGGTTTTTTAAAGGAGGGTAGGGTAATGTGTTTTTAATATGATTTATATACATATGTTTATTCCTATGTATTAGTGTAATGAGTTCATAAGTGGCGTTGTAGAGACCGAACGACTTAGCCAATTGTGATAATTCTTCCGTTAATCGTTTCGTTTTAACCTTTCGAGTTTCACTAAAGACATGACAGCAATCAAACTTCATCATAGCTGCAACCAGTTGCCATATTGTTAAAATAAAAATAACAGACAGCCTACGTTGTACGAATTATGTTAGCCTGCACTTATTACGCCGGGATAGTAGTAATGACGCCGTCAAGAAAATAATAAGTGAAGACCTTTGAGCCCTATAAAATTTTAATGGATACCAGAACATTAATTCTAATGAACTATTGGGCTTGTTTTTTTTCTTATTAGTTTGATGGTTTTGTTTTTTCTATAATTAATTTTATGTATTCATTTATATAATTGAGACAATAATGTTGTCACCCAGTGACAGAGCATCTGATTGTAAGTGCATGGAGGCAGTCTGTCTTGTTCCTTTTGCCTACTCTGTTATAAATGGGAGACTAGTAATATAGGTAGAGTTCAAATAAAATTATATGGTTAATAAATGAACATACCATAGAATGTCCAATTAAAATAACTGATGTTGGTACTGATTTTGTATATCTGTTACTTTTGTAAAGGCTCAATATTCTAGAAATGCAAGCTGCAGCAAACTGAGTTTGGGTTTGAAGTACACCTCCATATAAGCCTGATAGTTCTTCATTAAAATTTACTAAAAACACATCCTGAGATTAGATTGAGGTTTATTGTGGTGCACAAGTGTGTGACTGTAAAACACAGGTTGTGGGTTTGATTCCCATTTGTGGATTTTTATTATTTATGAGTAAACATTTTTTGTAACTAATTTTAATTTTTATTTAAAATTTTATATATTAACTAACCTGTAAAATAATCAAAATGATATTCATATCCTTGTGATAATGATTTTCGTAATGCTACTGAAGCTAAAGATCTGGCTTGCATGTGGCTGCCAGAATTTCCAGGCAAAAACAGCACTGGAATGCCGTCAAACCTTAAAATGTCATGATTAGAGATTTATATAAAAGATAATTTTAAATTTGCTGTAAAGATAATTTTAAAAAGTTATTTATTATTTATTAAATCTTACCACATTTTTCTGGCTCGTTCTGTAAAGCGTCCCTCACTATATGCATAAAGTCCATATTGTGGAACATTTTTATTATCATCCAGTGTAATGCGCTAAAAATTGTGTTTATTTTTAAATTTTTGCTGCTACAAATACTTACTAACTACATCTAATGTTGAGCTCGCTTACCACAAACTGAGGATATTCAAACATATATGTCATACCACAGTAATTATTTTTGTCACTAAAGTAATTATTTAATAAGCCAAACAAATAGGCAACAACAAATATACATGAAATAATTTGAAAAATGCTTAAACCAATAAAATTGACGAGCTTCATTTTTACGTATTTATGGTTTACTTAGCTCAGCAGAAAATATAAAAACAATTATAACATATTAAGTTCCATTCTTTAAAACTTTACATTGTGATTATAAAAATTAAATAATAATAAATGGGAACAACATCGAATCGTCACGGGTAATAATTATTTGGTTTTGGTTATTATAATTTAATGACAAGCGTGACAGAGACATTGACAACTGACATACAGAGCTAGAATTTTCAATTTAGAATAGACTAGAGTTGGTCATAAAAGTGTGACATTTTTTGACATGTTTTTAAATACATCATCAAGCTTAGATATCATCCATGGAAACTTAGAAATTTATTAAAATTAAACTTTAATATCGCTATTTTTATTTTATTATCACAGCATACAACAATTACTGTGCTTATCGCATTGTATCGCTTTTTTTATTATCTCATAATATCTAGTTACATTGACATAATTTCAAATATTTCTACTCTGCAATACAATATGTATTTATTTTAAAATTCATATTTATACTTATTCTTAAGCAAAACTATTTATTCATGTTACTTTTACCTACTGTTTCAATTGATATATTATTAACGTATTAATTTCAATACGGTATACTATTATTAATTTTGAACGAATATTAGAACCTTTAAATAAAATTTAAAACGAACACAGGTTGGCTATCAATTTATCAAGTGTCATCTGTCAGTCACTACTGGTTCCTACTCTCTAAGTCTAAGTATTGATTCATTTATTGATTTTCAAATTACACTAATAAATGCAGAATTCACCTGTTATATTACTGAAAAGTTGCCATTTTAACTATATTTAGTTATCTGGGCCAAGATGTATTTTATTGTGTACTTTTTTATAACAGTATTCGGCTTTTTAACAGTAAGGGTTGCCTTCTTGATCTATAAAATATTTAAAAGGGATTGTGGTTTAATTAGCGGAAATACTTCGTTGAAAACCATTTATTGCATTGGCTCCGGTGGGCATACTACAGAATTGTTAAGAATAACGTCTTATTTGGATAGTAAAAAGTATCAACCGCGCTTATATATATTGGCCATAAATGATACCAATAGCGAAGCTAAAATATTGAACTTCGAAACCAGGGCAAATGATTATACAATATGCAGGATTCCTCGGAGCAGAAATGTAAAACAATCATATATTTCTTCTGTGTTTTCTACCATTTACTCAACATATTGTACTATTCCTGTAATTTATAATTTTAAACCTGATGTTGTTTTCTGTAATGGGCCTGGTACATGTATACCAATTGTTTTGGTTGCATTCTTATTTAGATGTATTTTTCTTATAGATTGTAGAGTAGTTTTTATAGAAAGCTTATGCAGAGTAAGAACTTTGTCCCTAACTGGTAAAATATTGCAGTTTCTAGCAGATATATTTATTATCCAATGGCCTCAACTTAGGCATGCATGCTACAGAGCAAAGTATTTTGGAAGGTTAACCTAATTGAATAAATATATTAATTGATGCAAGTGCACTTGTTCCTTTAATTTATTGTATTAAAATTAAGATATATATATTTAGCATATAAGAGGTGAAAATAAACATTGATGAATGTGCTTGCTTAAGTTGAGTGAATTTTCTGTGTACCCCACAATTTAATTTAAACGAGGTAATGCATATAAATATATACTATTTTTCTATTCTCTAGATGTATTATAATTACAAAAGTAATTGTATCAAATGGATGTAAGTATTGAATCTGATATAAAGATTTTAATCTTTTTATATGCATATTTATCTTTTTATAATGTTATTACTGGTTGTAGGTAGTAAGAGACCATATTTTTTGAATATTTTATTAATAAATGTAACATTGTAAACAAAAAGCCTCATACATATGTAGTTTCCCTCTTTAAGTAAATATAATTACTTATTGACTATGAATCATATATAAAAAAGATGATAAACCCTGGTAGAGCTAATGCTACTTGAAATGGATTTATAAAAGAAATCACAATCAAAATAATTGCATTTATAAATACACATGTAATGTTTAAGTAATATCTATGTCAGATCAATATAATTTTATATAATAAATGTTATGTATATGTTCATATATATAAAATGCCAACAATGTAAAATGTAAATCCTTCAGTCTTTACAATAATTAAGTGCATTCCATGATCACTAATGTTTACTGTTAACCATAAACCATTAAAGACATGTAACATATATAAATATAAATCGGCTATTTATTTTCAAAATATCCCATTTTAACAAATATATTGTGAGATCCAAATATATTAACAAATTGTTAAACAATATTTCGAGTTTTATGAGATGCACAATATGCTCAAAAAATAGCTAACAATATGGACTTGCTTTGTTACATATTAAAAATTATGTGGACGAGACTTAACTATATCTAAAAATCGAAAACTATTTTGTGCAAACAGGAACCCTATATAGTAAATTAGTAATATGAAAAAGAAAAGTTTTAAATATGAGTTTCCACAAAAAAAAATATCTCCCACATTTCCTAATGCTTATATCACAGCAACCAATATTTTAATTTTCATTTGATTACCATTCATTATTTTTTTAAAGATACACAGTAAAGGCCACTTTAAGGTAATATACCTATGCTAATATGCTAAGCTACATTATATTGTGTTTTCAATTTCTTTAAATTATAATGACTTTACTAACTTAAGATGAATAGTTTTAACAGCAAATGCATAATCTGTATATTAAATTATTATAGTAAGTAAATAACAGATTACAATAAACAAATAATATAGTGGACTTAACCCCATTCACTGGGCACATTTAGGATTTTTATGGTTTTTCTTGTTACTTCAAATACAACATTAAACAAAAGATTCAGGAATTTCTTAATTACATAATATATAAAAAACTAATTTTATCAAATAACTTAAAACTAAAAATTAGACACTCTGAAGAACTGATATGAACCAGTTTAAGTGAAATGTTAACATCACAAATAGAACTTAATCTAAATTATTAGCTTACCATAAGAAACCCTATAACAATATTGCCAAAAGGTCAATATATTAGGCACATTAGAGAATACTACAAAAAAGTTGACTACAACTGTAAAATCATAAGTACAAAGGGAAGTATTAAGTTTTAAAAGCCAAACATACAAAAATAGCCATCTATTCATATATTTATGGTTTGCTGTCATCAGTATTGGAATTGGATTGATTACTAGTTTCTTGCTTTGCACCATTATCATTTTTATTTTCTATATGATATTTTTCTTCATCAATTAAATACATGGCTTCATCATAAGTTGGGGGTGGAGGTTCTGAACTAGAAGCCTGAGGTTTATTTATAGAAGCATTAGATATAAGAGCATCATATGAAGGAGGCAATGTAGCACTTGAAGCTGTCCGAGGTACTTGACCGCCATAGGCTTGTTCCGCATGCACGCTAGCCATGTCCTGCAAATAAAAAAAATGTGTTAATAGCCGAAAAAGATAATTTATACACATACTAAATAAAATTGGGCTGTTGTGGCCCAGTTTATTACTATAAACAAAATGGGTGTGGGTTTAACTCATACGAAATTAATTATTTTTATTCTCTTGCTCTGGTAACAAGAAAAACACAGTATTGAACTGTGCTACAGAACACATAATATCTTGAAAAATTGTTGAAGAATGGAAAATGTAGTCTCTTAACAAACTCTAGGTACCCTCTACCTCTACCTCTATGTTATAATAAATGAGGAATTGTAATGTTCAACTTTGAAAACCACTATGCTATACTAAAATAGATACAAAGTCAACAAAAAGGTATAAAACATGCTTTTTTCATTTACATAAAATTAACTTTATGGAACAAAACTCATAAGCTTTCTGCAATGCATAAAAAAAATCTAATTGCATTGCCTTTCACGTTTGTATTCCTCTAAATACATAAAAAGATTAAATAATTTATATGGGTTCTTGTGATTTCAAATCATGATCAGAACTACTTACTACATAACTAATGAGGTCATATTCATACACAAAAGCTTGTAAAAACTTAAAATTGCCTATCAGAGTGCAGAAATTAAAAATTCTTCAGAATGGGGACTGCCCTACTGCACCATGCTATTAAGCTAACATAAATATTGCATTTTGTAAAGAATAAAAAATCAACATTAAAGTTGCATTATACTGTTCGTTGACTTCCCCTTTGAATAAATTATTAGATAATGATACCAACACATATATTTGTCTTATATGATTTCTTTACATTTAACATACATGTTTAATAATTAATATTAAGCTTAGTGGTTTAGTTTACTTTCTAAATTCAACATATAAATATAAGTGTTATTAATACAAATTTACCTCAATTCTAAAAGTATGATAAAAAACTTTATAATTAGGAATTACGTTTCATCCATAAATTATAGATAGCAGATACCTATTGTATTTGCTTAAATCATTTACATGCGTGTTAAATCTTGAAAGTTTTATGTTAATAGATATTCGAATAACTTACCCTGATTATTGCACGTTGGTGTAAAAGCATTTGTATAACACTTTTCCTGCGCAAATATAACATACTTTTTACAGCTACCATCATTCCTGAACAAATAAATATGGGTCCCACTAGCCACATGTGTCCTAAGTTGCTCAGAATATAGCCATCAGCGTCTCCAAGTGCTAGTACTGTTATAACTGTTCCAACAGAAAATAGGACCATTGATAACACAAAGTAGGAATAGCTTGTACAGTCACATCGTCCAAATCTTTGATCTTCATCCAAATCAAAATCTCGATGCCGCAGACGATGCAAACGTCGACTAAATGGAGTATCAAAAACAGCAGACATTTTTTTATTATAATTACTTGAAAATGGTCAATTATTATTATTTATTATTACTTAAAATTCATATTTAGAGTTTCCACAAAAAATGTTTATAACTTGCAAAAATTGAGAAGTGCAACTATCACAAATAACTTTTTGCTTCTCTCGTCCTTCAGGCACAGATTAAAAAGTTAAGTATTAAAGTTTTTTTTAAATTTCTATTACAGGTTATAAATAAATTGTTAAGAGCAATTGTTGAGAAAGTGAATTAAAATATTTTTTAATATTGGTTGTATTTAAATTTCTTTCTTTTGTGCCTCTGCACTACAACTATAGCCGTATAATATAGCCGTTATGAACATTTTGCTAAACGAACATATTAGAAGAGAATATACAATTAGGTTTCAGAAGTGAAATATCAAAAGAAAACTATACAACACTATTGTTACAAATACAATCTTATTTATTAAAAATCAAAATAACTATGAACTGAAGTTTAAATAACTAGAAGCCTATATAAAACACCAACAACATTCGAAAACACATATAGGTATTTACTCAGTGTTAATTATAGCAGCTTTTTTAACCAATTCACAATATTTATTAATTAAAACATTTAAATTACTTTATAACTTGCTAATAATGAGCTATTAACAACCTAGTAACAAATCACATCAACTACCACACGTGTAACCTCAAGTATATGAGGGCCAAATATGTCTTCCCGCTTAAATTAGTAACTTAATAACAAAATGAAAAGAGCGGGCAATTTGATATTGACAGTGACATTGACACATTGCAGTACTATATTTGACAGTTGACATTTGTAGCACAGAAGTCTCCTAACTATACCATAAAAAGGAAGGCTCTTTGAAAAAAGCATATCGTTCATTCTCGTTCACCAAAATGAACTTGAGAATTTCCTTACCCTTAGCTAATTTGTACTCTATGGCTCAATTCAGTTCAGTTCTGTGGCTCTTTATAGATAGCTATACTTGACAGTTGGTGTCAGTGTCAGCAATTGGCAATTGTCAAATACTTCAAATAGTGCTTATGATGACGCAAAATATTATATTGAGTATATTTTTAATATTTTCTTTCGTTTCTATAACACGTTAAATATTAATTTATATTGAATGTGTTTTCATATAAATTTACTGATCTGTTAGTGCGTGTGTCAAGTTGATTAAAACAAATACGTGAAAAATGTCCCGATTTCTGCAACTGTTTTGGTTTATTGTTGTACTACAAGAAGGTATGATAATAAGTATGAATTGTGCGTATAAATATAAAATAACTTGAATATAGATTTTATATAAATAATACCTGAAGAATATTATTTAAAAAAACATTTAACCATTAATTTACCTATAAAATTGTACATTATAGTTGTATCAGGATTGAAGCTATCTCTAATAAGTGATGGTCCTGCTGTGCGAGGGTCTAATGTTACGTTTGTAGCAACAGTAAGCGGTTATGGAGGTGAAAATCTTAGATTTGTGTATTGGGATGATGCACAACCTCAACATACTGCTGAAGTAGGTTTTGTATGATCATATGTTGATTAATATTTCTTTATTATAAACAATTTAATTTAACTTTTTTGCGACACATATTTACAGTTTATAGAATCTTCAAATAAATCACATTGGGTAGTAGAGTATCCTAAAAACTTATATGAAGCTCGAGATTACACAGTCAAAGTTAATCTTATGAAAAGTTTCTATGGAATGTGGTATTTAGTAACTACTTCTAGTACAACATTTGAATTAACAGGTATTATTATATACTACAATATTTTAATTATTGATTTTTTTATTTTCCCTATTAATCCATTCCCCACTTGCTGTTGAATTCTGTTCTGAGGCGTTGTGTGTTGGATGAACTCAGACCATGCTTTGCCTCATTCCCAGAGTGAGAAAATGAAAATTTAAAAATTTAATTCACCTCCACACAATGTTTAAATTGACCGTACAAGCGTCACATTTACAGTCAGGCACTGCACCATGAACAGCTCAAATAGCATTTTAGATATTTAAACTGATGTAAATACAATGTTTTGATAGCTATTTCACTATTTTCAGATTCATTAAATGGTAATCTTACACTCGTCCAGAATGATTTAGAGAGGCCCAACAAATTTGTAGCAGTAAATAAAACTGTTCACCATTTTATAAAACTACCTGAAAATGAGCTACAGTTTCTTAAGAAGAATGCTTCAACTATCATCACATATTGGTTTATCGATTGTCAATATATAGACCAAACTACAGATTTTTCATTAAACTATACTTATCAAGATGTGATGAATGATCATTATATTGATGCTTTGGTTGTTGCTAATAATGAACCGTTGCCCCCGATTACAACTACGACAACAACAACAACTACTACCACTACCACTACAACAACTACTACAACTACAACAACAACCACAACAACAACTACACCTAAACCGACAACAATTGCTACGACTAGTGTTGATAACCAAAATATAACAGCTAATGAAACACATAAAATATCGAAAAGATCGTTTTTCAATAAAACAACTAAGAAGAAGAATGTAATCAAAGATTTCATTTGTCACAACTCCAGTGTAGTGCCAATAGGAGATACTTACACTTATGGCCATTATCAAGAAACTATAAGTGTTCGAGGTAAAGATTTTTTTATTTCCATTATATTTTTTAGCTTTTAGGGATATTTTGTATTTTTTTTATTCATAACCAGCATTTGGCAGTGTAGGCAGAGGTAAACTAGTAGCATGTTAAGCGACGCTCTGTTCCATGACGCACAATCCAATTTTTAGGATATTGCGTAAATTAACGCCGCTTTTTGTGTCGTTGACAGAATGAGCCAATGAAATTAAACAATTGTTCTGATCACAACCGTCGCCTTTCTAGTTTGATGATGTGCTGCTTTCCAACTACAGCATATTAAAATTGCTTAATACTTAATATTATTGAATTGTTTTTGAATATTTGTATAGGTGTGATAATATTCAAATTTCCAAGTTTAAAGAAGCATATGCCATCAATATGTTTCCTTTATATACATGTGAAAAGTTTTAAAAGCGAAAAAATAAATAAATTCTACAAATAGACTATGAGCAAGAATATTGACTCAGCTGAGTTTATAACAATGATCAAATTTGCAAAAATATCAAGTAATATAAATAGTTAACAATTTTTTATAGTTGCTAAGGTTAAATGGAAAGTTATATAAGTTTATAATATCCTTTATTTAATGACCTGATCACGATCATATAATAAAATGTAATAAAAAAAATAATCCTGCTTACACATTGATATAATTTTCATTGGAAAAATAACTTGAGTAACTTATATTTAAAGTTTGTTGTTTATTAATGTATTTTGAAAATATAATATATTTTTATTACTAATGCAAATTCACTTTTATTTTTAAACAGTATATTGAATGGAATGTATGTTGCGTAAAGAATTTATATTATTATAAGAGGCCCGTGACTCAGTGGAAGAGTATCAGACTGTAAACGTGACGGTCGTGGATTCGATCCCCAATCGGAGAATAATTATGTTTAAAGTGGTAGATAAAGCGCGGCGTTGAGTTCCGCCACACAACACCGAATATCTCGAAAATTAGGCGTTGTCTGTGAAAATTATTTCGAATAAGTTATACCATTTTAATGTTGCTGTAAATTAAATATTAGTAAATTAATAATTATATATTTCAAGCAGGTGAAGCTGCGCGTGGGTCGGTAGTATTAAATAAAATTTATGTATTCTTTCAGAATCAATTTCAACAATCAACATAACAGGCATGAACTGGTTGCAGCACGGCGACTTATTGAATTTGAAAGTAAACTACACCGGATCGCCGCCATTTTACTATTGCGCTGTATACAAACTTGGCCAGTATAACGTGACGGGAAATGAAACTTGTACACAGAATAATAAAATACAAACAAGTTCTAATATTTTCCCACTTGTCCATTATTTCTCTGATAGCGATCAGCATACGGTTGTTGTTATCATAGAGAACGATATTGGTAAAGCTGTTTCGAGAGCCACCATAAATATTTATAAAGGTATGTTTAATGTTTTTTTTTCCACGCTGTATCCTGTATGTAGCAGGGTAGGCAGAGAGACTTCGCTCATCACTTTCCGCCGAACTATAGAGGTATTTTGTGTTGAATGGCGGAACTTCTTGGCGTTTTTGCCTCGACGCCAGAGAGAAGAAATGATAATATTAAATATTTCATATCCTGTCGCGTTTACAGTCACATGCTTGTGCCACTGCGACTCAACTGGCCTAGTTTAATTTGAATAATTTAATTTATAAAACAAATTATATAAAACTCTTTTTCATTGCTTAGTGATAAAAAAATTTAATAGGTAATTATATTTTGTAAGCATTTTGACAATGTGATAGATAAAATGGAGTAGCTAAGACTCTCAAGGCGCAGTGGAGCTAAGGCCAACTGTAAACATGATAATTGTAGATTTGATTTCCATTTGGTATAATAATTTTACTTAAATTCTTATTACTGTAAGACTTTCCCGTAAGATAACGCGCGGCGTTAACATCAACCACTCAACACGCAATGTGTCTGATTCGTGTGGAGTATGGAGTGGTTTGATACTATGTTTTGACTGCCTACCCCCCTGCTATAGGCAGGATAATGTATGAAAATGTTTATTGTATAGATAGGTATAAATATAATTAAATGATTAACAATTGGCACAGCTTCACGCTGCAGGCACAGGCAGGCATGCACATAGCAGGGTAGACAAAGGGACCCTAGTGTTAAGACACTCCATTCTCTCGCTTCTACTCTTTCTGTCGCTTTTTTCGAGGCATTGCGTGTTGATTAGCGGAATTTAACGCCGGGCTTTTGCAATGGAATGGTTTCCATGTTACTTCTACTAAAAAAAAATTGTTAGCTTACAGCTACATACATATGTATTGTTTCAGCATCCGTCCACGCCCAACTGTCAGTTATAGTGGTGCCTGTGACATTTTGCCTTGTAGCTGTCATTCTTGTCGTATTCGGTATTGCTTACTATCAACATCGATCCAGGTATTTATATTTTATTTGTTTGTGTCTCTTTAAAAAAAAAATGTTTTGTTTTACATAGTAAGGTAGGCAGAACTTTGGGTCACGACACTCAGTTTTCTAATTTTTTTTGTAAGATAACTTGTTTTTTGCATAATGAATTTAGTACAAGACTTGATTCTTATCTCGATCTTTCTAAAGAAATCGTTGCTAGTATAAATTCAAACAATAAAAAAATGTACGAGATTAATAATGACAAAAAATTAAAAATTAATTTTGATTGAAAATAATTATCTTCCAATATGAGTAGTTGGTAATTAAAGTTAAAAAAGTACACGTGGTTAAATGTAAAATATGCTAAAGGAATCTGTTTTCGAACATAACAAAAATACAGTCAAATTGATAACCTCCTTTTCTTATAGAAGTCGGTTAAAAATATACAATATTAAATATTTATTTGATAATAAATATGTCTTTGACCTTTTATCATGTCACATGTTCATATCACATTGAGTAAGTACTAACTGTAACTAAGTTTCTTTTCTATTTATAATAAAATACAGTGTTTATTAGATAATTACAAACCCTGGTGAGGTGGCCTCTGCATACCTATTAATCTATATATATAAAAGGACTTGTCCTCACTGACTGAGGTAAGACGCACGAACAGCCGTAACCGCTGTGCGTAGAAACGTTAAATTGGAACAAAAGTTTACTTTCGTAATCTGGACATCCACTAAGAAGGGATTTTGAAAAATTTTAACCCTAAAGGGGTGAAATAGGGGTTCCAAGTTTGTATGGAAAAAAAATTAAATCGGCACCGATTTTTATAAAATTTGAAATTTAGATTTTTAAAAGTATTTAATTGAACACGTGTTTCATCGTTTTCTAGAATTCACCCCCTAAGGTTGCAAATAAGGGGTTGAAAGTTTGTATGGAAAAATCTTTAAATCGCCACCGATTTTTATAAAATTTGAAATTTAGACTTAAAAATATTTCATTGAACACATGTTTCATGGGTTATTAGAATTCACCCTTAAATAGGCAAGCGAAGCTGCGCGCGTCCGCTAGTATATGTATAAAAAAAAAAGCTTCACAGATCAACCGTATCTCGCAAACAGCAGGTTAGGCAGAGGGAGCCTAATGTTAAGACACCCACTTTCCGTCAAATTCTGGAGGCATTGATACCACAATTATTTTGTCACAGATATACAGTAGAAGTAGCGGACTTCGACTTTGGTCAGCAAGTCAACCTCGATTACAAATCATTTGCTGAGCGTCTGAGGGATAGCTTTCGAAATGCTTTTAATTTTAGACAACGAGAGGACACTGAGCCCCTTACTAATGATACGAGATACGATTCCATGTCATAAGCGATGGGTGAGTTGAATGTTTAATATTTTTTTTAGTCTTACGCTGTATCCCGTATATAGCAATGGCTGAGGGAACCCAATGTTGAGACACTACGTTTCCCATGAAAATATTAAATGATTCATTTCCTCGAGTAGAGATGAAACCTACAACTGCCGATGGCCTCAAATTCTAAGCTCTACAAATATAAAACAAAATATTCACCACAATATGTATATTCAAATAGTATATATAAAAAAATTCTAATATTTTATTCTAATGATAATATAATAATTATTTTTTAATTTCTTTCAGGTTTGCTCGTAACCAAGTATTTAAAATTTATTCGGCCCAGTATATATAGCGGTAAATAAAGTTATTTTTATTTTAGTCAGTACATTGGTCATTCCATAAGTCGTATATAATGTAAAATTGTGAACTTATGACGTTTTATAGTTTAAACATTGATTCTAAACTAAATTTAATAATATGTATTATATTATAATAGTTCCTAACCCTAGCACAACAGAGTTTCGTATAGCGTAGAAAGCAGCTGTATAACAATTTAGTAAAAGTTAATTTGAGCTTAAATTGAATTTCAGAATATATTTTTTTATTTAAATTAATTAACCAAAGTGATTTGATTAGTTTTTACGGATTGTATTAATATGTAATATTAATAAAGTTCATTTTTTTTAATTTTAAGTAAATAAATGTATTATATTATAATTATTAAAAAATATATATTCAAATTGTTCTAATTAAATTTACAATGATTTTCTTTGCATAATGCAAAATACTTTTTT
>HE671917.1:171754-192680 GCA_000313835.2 Heliconius melpomene melpomene
AAACGTTAAATTTGGACAAAAGTTTACTTTCGTAATCTGGACATCCACTAAGAAGGGATTTTGAAAAATTTTAACCCTAAAGGGGTGAAATAGGGGTTCAAAGTTTGTATGAAAAAAAAATTTAATCGGCACCGATTTTTGTAAAATTTGAAATTTAGATTTTTAAAAGCATTTAATTGAACACGTGTTTCATCGTTTTCTAGAATTCTCCCCTTAAGAGTGCAAATAAGGGGTTGAAAGTTTGTATAGGTTTTTTTTAAATCGTCACCAATTTTTATAAAATTTTAAATTCAGACTCTTAAACGTATATAATTAAACACATGTTTCATGGTTTTCTAGAATTCACCCCCAAAGGGTGCAAATAAGGGGTTGAAAGTTTGTATGGGAAAATTCTTAAATCGCCACCGATTTTTATAAAATTTGAAATTTAGACTCTTAAAAATATTTCATTGAACACATGTTTCATGGGTTATTAGAATTCACCCTTAAATACGCATGCGAAGCTGCGCGCGTCCGCTAGTTAGGTTATATAATTTACATTATTCTTTTAAAACACTATCTGTCATTTACGTTTTTACTATAACCGTTATAGTAAAATTTGTGTAGTCATTAAATACTTATAGTAAACTTATGGGGGGTAAATCTCTTTAATCGTGTAGCGGGTTCCAGTGCCGTATAATAAATAGCCTTATAAAGTAAGCTTTCGGCGGGTCATAACGCTTTTCAGTTTAATTTTACACACAAGTAATAAATAAAGATCTTCAACTCGCTGACTACTTCAGGCAATAATCGTTGACTGTTTAATAGATGCTTAGAGTTGGGAAATTCTGTGGTAATATAAATTATGGTAAAATTCTTAGCATATTTAAGGTTTTGTTTTTTATTAAAATTATATGTAGATAGCTAGACATATTCTACAGAATGTTATACACAATTGAATAATTATATCTAATTATAGAAATAATACGTAGGTAATTCAATTACAAACGATACCTAATTGCTTGGCTTCTCTGTTATTGATTGTGTGCTATATACTCGTACTATATATACATAAACGGGCTTATTGAATTATTAATGTTCAAATTGTTTATTGCTTAGACAGAAGGAACATCGGAACCTAGTGTTAAGACACATCGTTCTGATTAAGACATTTCCCTTTATCATTATCCGCCGAAATGTGGAAGTATTCCGCGGAACTCAACGCCGCGTTTTGCCTTGTTGCCAGAGGGAGAAAATGAAAATATTAAATATTTCATTTCCGAGTAGGAACCCGTAACCTGTCGCATTTACAGTAGCATGTTGGTGCTCCTCAACGACTGTCAGCAGGACAGACAGACAGCAATAAAAAAGTATAATATAATTTGAATAAAAATATTGTGTTACAGGAAATCAGGAAGCAATGAGATATGTTTATGAGAAAGAAAATAATAATTAGACAATGTATTTCTTAAATGTGGTTAACTTTCACTACATTTAGAATTATTGTCATTTTAAACTAAGTATATCCATATTTTGCAAGTTGCGATATTAATTATTCATATGACATACTAAGTGTAGCATTTTTTTAAAATACTGATACGAGTATAAACGTTTTAAAAAAATTTAAACAATTCCCTTCTTTTGTTTTATGCTAACCATTTATTATTTTCTTATATTACCTTGTATGAGTCAAACAAAACGACAAATATTTACATAACATTTTATTACAATATACCTATTTAGAACATTCCAAATCACCTACAATTTTACTTACTTAAAAATTTTATAATCATTACACATTACGAATATAAAGGTTCCCCACCAATAATGGAACTTTCAATGCCACATTCGTCCTCCCCACGAGCGATTTTAAAGAAGCCATTATCACCCCAATCAGAGTTCCAAGAATTTGCGATAAGCCAATATTTGTTACCGTTTTCAACTCCCCAACCCATAATTTTAATAGCATGTCCGCCGAGAGCGTCTCCTGCTACATGCTTGTAAACGCCGCTTTTATAGGATAGCAGGTCTGCGTAGACGGTGAACGCCCCCTCTACTGGTCCATTCTCGAAAAGTTCCGCTTTAATGTGATCTTCACCTCCTCGTATAGAGTAGATATGCTTTGCGTATTGTTTGTCTTGTTTGTAAGATGTGCTATAGCCGTCGCGGCAAGTTCTGTAACACTTAGGGGTCTTTGTGTCTCCGCTACATGGCATCCTGTTGCCGGGAACGTGATGCTCGCAGGGGGCAATCTCATAAGGACGACAACCTTGAGAGGAATTGTAATTTCCTCCAGAGACCAACCCAAAGTGCTTCCAGTACTCCCACGCCAATGTAGGGATCCCACCACTGCAACCGAGTCCGCAAATTGGACAGCAGCTAAGTAAATCTTCCGCGGAGAAGTGAAAATGCTTCGTTCCGTTCGAATAGATACAGTACCGATCGCTCATTGCTTCGACTGCACCAAACGCCCAGCAGCTTCCGCAAGATCCCTGATCTCGAATTTCATTTAGAGTGGGACAATTTGGCCATTTATCTCTAGGATCGAAATTTTCTGGCAAACTCTCTATTAATTCCACATCGTGTGTAACAGTCGGTAGCTTCTCATAATACTCATCCTTAAGAGCTCCTAATAAATTTTTAATTGCGTTCAACGGCATTTCCATAGCGAAATTTCGTCCAGCTTTCCATGTTGTTGTTTTAGTATTAATAATATCTATGAATTCCTCGGAGAATGGATGTACGTATGCAGAACAAATAGAAAACGAAAATAATAGCAAGAAACACTTAGCACGAAGGAGAAACATTTTGCACTAGATATACGAGTAATGTTATTATGAGTTAAAATGTATCGGGCGCACACGGAACGGGCGATGCACGTCGACTGAGTGTTCAATGCTCATACGCCGAGTAAGTGACCTGAGGAGTGAGGACCTGAGGGAACGAGACAGCAGCGCTTGACCACGCGTGTCGAAGGTTAATCACGATAATAGAACAAAGAAAATATGTAGCAATAACAATTGACTATAGCAGCTAATAAATGTTTACTTATTTTATATAATTGTATTTGTTTTGTGTAAGTATTTACTTTTGATAAATGTGCTGATTCGTAGAAATGGAAAACATTTATTTTTTAACATTAGATATATGTGTGAAATATACCAACTATATAGATAGTTTCTAATGATGTAAGTATATTAATTTTAAGAAAATATAAACAGCGAAGGATTTTCATAATAATTTCGTCACAAGAAACCAAACAAAAAAGCCCGGGTCAACAGAATATTTATTATTATTATTTATATTGATTTTGCTTATAGAAATGTACACGAAGTCAAGTTATATCATAGCATGTTGAAGAAAAAGAAGTTTTATGCTATAATTTATTCACAGACTAAAATGAAAATTTATTCCAGGTTTTTTTTTTTGCATCTACATTAATTACTTCGATAATGAGAGCACCAGCCGCTGTCATACAATATTACTTGTTAAAAAAGTTCGCGTTCAAATTAATTAGAGATCTGCATAATTATGACGACTTTATAAAACATAAGTTTTGCAAATTATAACGACTTTATGTTTTGAAAATGAAAATAAATCAGGTACGAAATAAAATTCAAATTTATGAATATATGTATTTAATTTTTTTTTCACATGCCGTAATACTATATGTAACTCTGAACATTTTTTTAATGGATACCTTTCAAATAATATGTGTTTTGACCCACTTTACTGATGAGATGGTTATTTTTTTTATTTATAAATATAATATACATGAGATTTCATTTTATATATTTTACTTTTACACAGATGGAGAGACTCAGGACATAAGTATAAAAAACTAGCGGCCCGCTCGCGGTTTCACGCGCGTGAACTATGTTATTATTAATTTCTGTCTCCATGGCTACGTCCTAGTGACGTCTATGCAAAATTTGTGACTCCTAGCATTTGTTGTAACGAAGTTTCATACAAACTTTCGACCCCAAAAACAACCCCTTAGAAGTCGAATATTGCAAATTCCCGTCTTAGCGAGCACCTACGTCCTATAAGTAACTCCTATGCAAAATTTGAGATTCCTAACACATGTAGTTTTTGAGATTTCGTGATGAGTGAGTGACCTTTCGATTTTATATATATAGATATATAACGTACGGCTCGAGCTCACACCCTTCGTCGCTAAGCTGTTAAATTTCTGACATCCTGTAATTTTAGCAATATGCAATCATTATTACAGATGGCGACGTCGTTGCGCAAGGCTACGGTGTTTAAGTGTGCATGTGATGGTTGTGGGTTCGATCCCCACACTGAACAATAATAATAATATTTAAATTATTTTCATTTGTCGGGCTTTTTTGACATAAGAGAGTAGGATATGCGGGACGAATGATAAGCTAAGAAACGTCATTATACTGTTACTAGAACATTATTGTTTGTAAATAATTGTTTTATATCAGCGTACTTAACAGATATGAAGAGACTACTGACCTCTTGGACAAGGCAAGATCACTTCGACATTATATTGTTATACAAATAAAATATTTTGCTATAAAATAATGAAATATGTTTTCTAATATATTTCAATTGTTTATTTACACCATTCCAATAATGTCGCACTTTGATTTTTAATTGAGTAGGCATATACTATGAAATAAATCAATAGAAACAAAAAAAATAATTTACAACTTCACCATTATTTTGTTATTTTTTCGTTTATTGCTATAACCCCTACATAGCAGGGCAGACAAGAGAGAACTTGGGTGCCTAGTGTTAAGACACTCCGTTCCCCATTTTTCGTCGACTTCTAGAGGCATTGTTTGTTGACAAGAAATGAAAATATTTTATATTTGGACCGTTTATTTTGAAAGTGGTGTAAGTCCATTTTTGAGAAAAATGAGCTATCACGTAATTCATGCTTAATTTAATGTATTTTTTTATGTATATAACTAGTCCGTGTTTAATTTCTCAAAAAAAAACCCACATTTTGAACAACTTAAAATCGGTCGGTAAATGAAATTGCATAATCATCGACATACTAACCTTTAATTTTCTCGAAACAAAAGAAAATGGACTTACACCACCTTCAAAATAAACGGTCCATTTCTTTCCCCCAAGTGGGAATCGAACCCGCTGCGTCCCGGTCGCTTCAGTATTTATTTCTACCGCTTAATATAGGCACTGTAACAGAGACGATACACAGCTATTAGCAATAATGATAGTACTTAGTACGATGTTCCGTCATATCGTAGCTCAAGTCTCATCAGAGTTTCACCAAGTTTTGCTTAATCATTACTTCTATTATCCATATCAGTCTCGATTAAGCCTTAAAGGTAGGAATTAAGCGTCTTAAGTTATATGTGATCCCTGAGGCATATGTCGACGTATGCATATCGTTAAACATAATATTGGATATATTATGTGGGCCCGTGCGGGGCTACGCCCGCTTGAAATAGAAATATAAATAAAGAAATTGAAAACTAAAGATTCAATTAATTCATTAAAATAGTAAACGGCAATTAGCAAATTTGTCGAACTAAATATTTTAAATTGACATAACTTTTTTATTTATGAACCGATTGTAATAAAATAAACCCTATATGTTTTCGGAAGCTTGCCAGAATCCAATAGTGAAAACCGCATCTAAATCGGTTAAGTCAATTCTGAGATTAGCGATAACAAACGCTTAGACAAACAGACAAAAAAATTAAAAACCATTGTTTTGTGTTCTATTAGGTTAATAAAGGTTCCCAATAACATTTTTTTAAATATCTTCCAAGTACAGACATCGACCCTCTTACAATTTTATTATAAGAATATATATAGATAATTATGCATTTTTTTCCAGATCAGTTATTGTGCAAGGACACAAGCGGGCGACGTAAACGCTACAGGTAGTGGGTTCGATTGCCACTCGAGGAAATAAAGTGTTTAATATTTATATTTCCTCGCTCTGGTAATGCGTCTTTCAACGCACAATGCTTAGAATTTGGCGGAAAGTGGGTAACGGAGTGTCGAAAGTAATAATACTAGGTTCCCTCTGCCTAACCTGCTATTTGCGGGATACAAAGTGAAGCTAATAAAAATCGAATAAGATTTTAAACCTAACCTAACTAAAGCAATCAGTTCGAATTAGAAAGCCATTAAGGAGTACTTCAATCACAACTATCAATATTATAAAAACAATTTAGTTATTGTCAATCTCAACAGAAGCATATTTCAATAGAATATATCTTTGGATGGTCATAGCGGATTCTTTGGACATTAATATTTTCGTGACACGAAACAGGCGGTGCTGGCCGATAGCAGTAGTGTAATGAATTTCCGAAAGCCTCGACAGCCTGCTTTTAACGGCTTTCAAGTATATAGTTTATGTTGCACGTGGAATTTTTGCTGTAAATATTCAACAGGAGTTAATGGTCAAATGATAAGAAATACCTAGAAATAGTATAAATAATTCGTAGCTTATCATTATGCAAATATTTTTCATACAATTAAAGTTAAATATGTTGAGAATATCGATTAAGTTACATTTCAATCATTATTATGTAAACTAATTGTTGTTTTTAACTGCAACAAAATATTTTTGTTTTTTTATGAGACATTTTAAAATTAAATTTAGATATAAATTATATCTAACATTAGAACGTATAAAACACACGATAAGAGAGGTTGTTGCACAGAAACTTGGACTTAAACTAAGCTAGCTATCGTATAAAGAATGAGGTGTTCCAGAACTTTGTTGTTTCGACCGGATCGAGTATAATATAAGTTTGGAACACTTTGTATTCTAAAAGTACCTTCTTTATTAGCTTGCCATATTTAAATTTATTTTATTATAAAAAATTACAGATAATACATATTTAAGGGGAGGCATATATTTATTTATTTATTTTATTTTTTATGTAGAACGTCCTCCAGCTAGATGGGGTGACGATATTCCTAAGACCTAATGGCCACACCATTAATATATCCTGAAATTGAAATATTTCCAAATCAATATTTACAAGTGAGTTTGTAATCCTTGTTAAATGGATGATGAAAGTTTCAAATGTCGTAACAGAGATGGCTGTCGTAAGATAGTGACGGGTTGAAGCCCCAGATGGCAAATTAGCCCTCGAATCACTTTCTCATGGCGGTTGGCAGCCCTACGAACATCTGTACCTACATCTATCTAATTAATGATCTTGTGGTAATACTTATGTTAAATCGGCTTTGATTAATGATATATGCTTGTTTATGTGATATTATTGTTGTGTGTTATAAATAACTACAAATATATGGTTAAATGCTATTTTTTTTAAACGTTAAAACGATATAAATAAATCACGACAACAAAAACTGCCCAAAAGCGAGTCGGACTCGCCTATAAAGGGTTGTAGCACTATCATCATATTATTATTCTTAGTGTTCTTGTTCTTATTGAAACAAGGTTTTCAGCCGAAGCGGAAGTCGAGCTTTTGGTTATTTATTTGATTTTACCCTGTATTGCATATAAAATTAAATAAATATAGGGTCTGAAGTTCAACGTTCACCGTTGTTCAGCCATATATAGGTTTTTTTCTAAATATAATATTTGTTATCATTTGTAATATTTTGCAGAATTTTTTATACACATAAAAGTCTTTTTTGCTTTTAAATTTAAAAAACTATAAATTTACTTTACATTTAGTAAAATAAATGAAAACTATATGAATCCATACAGATAATAAATAAAATATTTACATTTAAACGTGTTCTCATGTTTCCTTACACGAGTAAGTTCAACAGTTACTCCAAATATTTGGGTCCACTTAATTCTTGCTCGCTGATCTCCGACATTAATATATCATATAGTCGTAGCAGGAATATTATCATATCTCAAATTCCATTTGCAAAATTGAATTACGCATCTACTGAAATTGTGGAATATAATTTTGTTAAGATGAGTAGTGTGTAGGTACAAACAACAATGGACATGCTGGGTTTGTTGTAGAGTGCTTTCAGTCAACTGGGACCATTATTTTATATGACATGGATATCATAGTTATTTACAACGCGACTTTACAAGATTTTCTATGTAAAATTATATTTGAATGTGTTTGTTGGTAGTTGAAAATCTCATCAACTCTCGTTAAAAAGAGGTCACCTGAGTCGTAAGTCGTAACTGCATTGTCAGATATACTGCCTGCATGACTGACTCATTTTGAAGTCCCATTCAATTAAAGTTCCAAATATAATAACAAAAATAAATGTGTATATTACAAAAAAAATAATTCTAAAAGATTTTTCTTTCTGTTTTCCTACAAACGAAAGAGAAAGAGAGAGAGAGATACAACCATAAATATTTTGGTAAATTACTTACCTAAAATAATTCTTCATGAAGCTTAGCTTTTGCTAGCAACTTATAGGATTTAAAGATTTTTCTTAATTAACATAATATATTTTTAAGTTATAAGATGATATTATGTTCAATAATACAAAAATATTTTGAAAGAGTCTGAATTTTAATAATTGGGTCACAATTTTTTTAATAATAATAAGTAATCAGAAAAAAGTATATCAAAAGGACAAATGGCATTACCTATATTTTTTTAAATATTACTTTTAGTTTTTATATTATTATCTATTTATATACAAAATTGAAGGGTCGATACTTTTTCTCTAATCTATACTAATATAATAAAGCCTAAGAGTTTGTTTGTTTGTTTGTTTGTTTGTTTGTTTGTTTGTTTGTTTGTTTGTTTGTTTGTTTGTTTGTTTGTTTGTTTGTTTGTTTGAACGCTAAGATCTCTGGATCTACTGGATCGATTTACTTTGTTTTTGTTTTGTATGAAAGTTGCATTCTTCAGAAGTGCTATAGGCTATATAATATTACATTACACATATATACTAATAAATTAAAATACTTTCTAATTTGACATGCAATTTATTCTGCCATGTTAATAACAACCGTCGTCGCTACGCGACCGCGTTCGTTACCGCGTCATTTTGATATTCATCCTCATGAAAATAAATATAATAGTCACTTTTAGCATTTCATCTAGATAGAAATTATATTTCTATAGAAATTATATTCTTATATTTCAAGCAGGCGTAGCCGCGTCCGGGTCCGCTAGTCTACAATAAAAGTGCACCGTATGAAAACTTTAGTGAATATAATAGTACCATTGTATTACTACAATATCGATTTGGAAAACAGACAATTCCATAGAGTTGGGAAAAACCATCGAAATTTACATAAGAAAATTGAAGTTTTCAATAATAGGAAACATTATTCTGTCTCATAGGAGGACGAATAAGATTTTAGTATTGACTTTATATTAACAATTGTCTTTTCTTGTCTTTTCGATGCTTTGTATGTATGTATTTTTACTACATTTCTTACTTCTTAGCTTTTTAGGGTTCAGTACCTCAAAAGGAAAAACGGATAGGATGTTTCTTATAGGATCACCCTTTGTTGTCCGTCTGTCTGATATCGTGTGGAGGTATCAAGCTGCATTTAATATTAAATATATAATGAGTGCATACACCCATAGTCCCTCCACGTTAGTCAATTTTTATAAATTGTAGTCCCCGTTGACCTACAATCCTGAAATAGGTAGGGACCCTCGATGGGCGAATCCGACTCGCACATGATCATTTTTTGTAAAATATTTTCATATATTATTTCTCATCAATTTTATAATTTCTTTGTTTTTATTTTTTGGGTTATTATTGTTTTTCAGCTGCAGGCTGTATCCCGCATATAGTAAGGTAGGTAGATAGAAACCATTGTCATGAAACTTCTCTCCGTTTTTTGCCCGATTCTCCTTACCACTATAGGAAATAAAAAGCAAAAAGTTATTTTCAGAAAATCTGTAAAATACAAAGTTGCAACGTTATCGACTGAATTAATTATTTACTCCTATAATTTGAATCTAAGCCTCCAAGAAACCGCAAAATTTTCAATGCACACATATTATATCGGACGTTCACCTTTACACCCTACTGTATCTCTTTCTTCTAGGTTTTTTCATATCAATATTTTTTTATTAGTTTACAGACTTATATGAGGTTTTTTATTTTTATACTTATTTTTTCTTTTGTAAGCAATCTAGAGAATTTAATATTAAAATTCATTATACTTACATATTTTCTTCGTATGATTATATGAAATTTACGATTTTATTACAAAACAAATAATAGTATCAATATACTTAAACCTTGTTAATTGAATTTGATAGCCGCTTAAAACCAATTTGTCAAATCAACCGATGTTTTATTAGACTTGGCTGTAACAGAATCCTTATTAACTTTTATGGGTGAAATAAAATCGACATGCGTGTAAAATTTCCGTAAGACTTCTGGGAGACAACGCCCTCGTAACTTTTATGATGCCGAATTATTGTAGGCTCCTAAATCTATATATATAAAATCGACAGGTCACTCACTCATCACGAAATCTCAGAAACTACAAGTGCTAGGAATCTGAAATTTTGCATAGGAGTTATTTATAGGACGTAGGTGCTCGCTAAGACGGGAATTTGGAATATTCGACTTCTAAGGGGTTGTTTTTGGGGTCGAAAGTTTGTACAAAACTTCGTTACTACAAATGCTAGGAGTCTCAAATTTTGCATAGACGTCACTAGGACGTAGCCATGGAGACAAAAATTAATAATAACATAGTTCACGCGGGTGAAACCACGAGCGGGCCGCTAGTATACTATATACTATTCTAACATCGATCGGCATAGTTCAAAAAGCGAGGTAGCCGCCAAAACAACAATTGCAAGGGGAACGTCTTCCCCTAATGATACCCGCCCGGAAAATTGCCCAGTGCAGCCATATTTATGAAAGAATCTTATGAAAAATCTTTTTTCCTTATTATTCTTGTTTAGCAACTAATCACCAAACCCTTCCGTAAAAAATAATTTGAGCGTGAAAATATTGAGTGGATAAGTAATTTTTCTGACAAGCTTTGTTTTAATTTTGTTTACGGTTAAGAAAGAATGTTTTAAGATAAGATAAGATAAAACATAATTTTTATAATTTAAATATAGATTTTATTAATAGCAATAAAACTTTAAAATAAAATGTAATAACTAACTTTTGGAAATTCTCCTTCTTCTAATATGGTAAATTCACAATGTCATTGTCTATAAAAACACAAAAAGAAGAATGAATATAATTATGTAATATGTTATCGATAAATTAAATCGGACAAAGAAGTATTTCTTAAGTACTTATAAACAAAATAATATTTTTATAAAACAGCAGCAAGTTAAAACGTCAAAACATCTAATTTAATCAAGATAGTTATTTAATCAGCTTCACGCTGTATCCCGTACACAGCAGGGTAGGCAGAGGGAACCTAGTGTTAAAACACTCCGTTCTCTACTTATTAGTTATTTGATTTTCCAAAACAAATTTCATTAAAAACTGTAAACTTACGAGATATAAATAATATAATATATCGTTGTATCAGTCATTATAGACGTAAAAATATTATCAGCTTTAGATGAGAACTACAAGGCCGAAATCAATGTCAATCAAAGAATTATCTTATTTTTCATATTGTATCCAACATAGAGAAGGGTAGCCATTGTATGTTGAGAGGCGGAACTGAACGCCACGTTACCTTGTTACTAGAACGAAACGACGCTACACCTCAAAACAAGGAATTATGTTCTTATACTCAAGTTGGAATTGGGATTTCTTCAGAAAGTCTGCATTACATGAATAATGCATGGAACATGGCGTCTATTGAACGGTATGATCGCCCACGCGCCTATTGTTGAGCGTTGCGCCATTTCTCCCACAATAGCATGTCCTTACATACTCTTATGTAACATCCAAGAGAAAAGCACACATTTGGGTTAATAGCTTGAGATGAGATCAACTTTTTATGAATGCTATTTGGTTTTAAAATGTATATTTCAGTGACATTGTTTACTCATTGCCTGAAAATTGGTATCGATTTTTATTATTAAAGAAAAATCTTATTTTTGGTTTACAAGACCAAAGTTTTTTTTTAAACTACAAAAACAAATGATAAATATAAGTTTAATTATTATTATATTTTTTATTGGAAATATAATTTTTGTTTCTAAACAAAAACATTTAAAATCCACCAATTAATCTTACGATTACTCAAATATATCTTAATTTAAAATTTATTTTTTGTAAAATGATTAATATTCGTAATAAACCATAACCCCTAATTTTAATATATTAGCAGCTAAAATTATTGAACCAGAAATAGGAGCTTCAACATGAGCTTTTGGTAATCGTAAATGAACAAAATATAAGGTCGCAACCTTTTTTTTTTATTTGTACTAAAAAAATTAGTATCGATTTTTATTATATATCGCAGTTATTTAATTAATATGAAAAAATATATTTTCTATGCATAAATATAAAGGCAATATTAGACATTTAAATTGTGTCCTTTCAGACATGTTTTCCATTTTCATCAGTAAATAAAAGTAATGTAAATTCTAACAGAATATAAAGTAAATATTTTAAATCGAAAAGTCAACAACCCGATACGGTTGATACGGTCGGCGTCTAACGATATGTGTTCACAAAGTTTGTATGCAAAACAATTTATTTAAAACGTTCATACTCGTATATATATGAGTTTAAAACGGACGGGATCATAAAACTTTTTAGACAACAAATTGCTTTTAAATTTCACGCGTCCCCCATCGGCGAACACACGTCGCATTCGCATTTTGGCCCCGAATTGACATCGGCCTTATTAAACTGTCGCCAATCTTGTCTATAGCATGCAAACTGCTGACAAAATAAAAAATAACAAGGCTATAAACGTGTATTCTGTCTCCTGGACCTGGTCCCGTCCTCATTACTTCTGTATAATATTGCTTATCTATAACAGAGGTATCTTTTATTTTCCTAATGATAAAAATATTAACATTTTAATAACTTTACCTACAAGCTATAGGTCTAATTAATTTCATGATTTATATAACTGTAATCATAATCAAAATATAATTATATTTATACTTTCTGCTTAATATTTCAAAAAATATTATTTTTATGGTTCCGTACTGCAATAGGAGAAAACGGAACGCTTATAGGATCACGTGGTTGCCCGTTTATCAAGATCATTTATCTCGATATCTAGAGGTATCAAATTAGAAATTAATGTAAAATATTCAGGTCTGCAATGCTTGACGCATAGAAGAAAAATAGAGCTTGTAAGTTAACAAAATGAAAATATACTAGCATTTACAGACCTACAGTTATGAAATTCGGCATAAAGTGAGAAATTTTTATACAAATAAAGAAAAAAATCCAAAATAATGAAAATGAATACGTATAGTATTTCATAGAAACATTAATTAATACAAACTTATACTTGTAGTTCATTTCATATAAGACCCCCCACAAACTTAAATTTGCCTTTAATTATTACTATAAGTTTTACATCCCATTGACATACAATTCTGAAATATGTACGAAATCTTCGGCGTGAGAGTCCGGCTCGCACTTGACTGGATTTTTATATAGTGGACACAATATTATTTCCGGTTCAGTCCCACCGTATGCACTTAGAAATACGAGAAAATTTATTAATATTGCTTTCATCGTTGTCAACCATAACCATAGAACCGCAGCCGCCATAAGAAACAAGATCAACAAGGAATTAAGGGAAGTTCGAAGGGGAAAATGTAAAATATGCATAATTCAAATTTATTATCTTGACGTTTTTATTTTAAGCATAAATACTTTAAATTAGATTTAGCTATGTAGTAATAAAAGTATTTTTTTTGTTAGCTTCACACTGTATCCCGCACACAGCAGCGGAGGCAGGAGACCTAGTGTTGAGACATTCCTTTTCCTTTTTTCCGCTGAATTCTAGAATTATCGCGTGTAGAGTGTTGCGAGATACAGCGTGAAGAGAAAAAAAAAACCAGAACATTATGTGCCTAATTTTTACACGAAATATATGAATATATGATATCAACAACAATTATTTTAAAATACCATATAAATAACACCTTCGACGTTTGAAGTGATGGAGTAAGTTACAAAGTTTTCGACTTCGTCTCGAGCATTACCGTTAGTCATTGCAAAGTGAGGACGAATTCGAAGTGCTTTGAAAGAGTCACGTCTCTGTGGACAGTACGCGATATCCGTTGTAAAGATCTGTTTAGATACAAAGATAAGGCCAGTATATTAGTTATATTTGCATATATATATATATATATATATATATATATATATAATAACAATAACATAAAATATTATGAGAATGTGCTATATTTTTGGATACACCCTTTGGTTTCAGTTGTAGTGTAAATTATTTATTATGATTTTTTAAATATGTACTAAATAATGTGGTCCCAATGTTTTAAATAACTGTTTATAATATTACTAGCGGCCCGCTCGCGGTTTCACCCGCGTGAACTATGTTATTATTAATTTCTGTCTCCATGACTATGTCCGAGTGACGTCTATGCAAAATTTGAGATTCCTAGCATTTGTAGTAACGAAGTTTCATACAAACTTTCGATCCCAAAAACAACCCCTTAGGAGTCAAATATTGCAAATTCCCGTCTTAGCGAGCACCTACGTCCTATAAGTAACTCCTATGCAAAATTTGAGATTCCTAGCACATGTAGTTTCTGAGATTTCGTGATGACTGAGTGACCTTTCGATTTTATATATATAGATGAAAGCTTAAATTTTTATTCCTTTTTCTCGTAAAGCAAGGTAGGCAGAGAAAACATAATGTTAAGAAACTCTGTTCGCTACTTTGCGCTCAACTTTCGAGGAAATGAAAAGAAAAATAATCATTCTCTCGAGTGGGGATCGAACCCACAACCATTACAGATGCTATCCCGTCGTGTCTGACGGTTTCACCAGAGAGCAATCTCAGAAAATTCTACTACAGGTTCATGTACTTTTAACTTCAAAAATTGCAGTAATTTAAATTCTTCTAATTTAATTCATCCGTTTTTCGTATATTGTTCTTATCTTATTACACATATGTATTGATACACATACAAAAATTTATGTATGTATTTGCTCGAGATGCGATTACATTGGATCAGGTTTCCTTGCCGTATAATAGGTAAATTACACCTGACTTAATAACATATACACGCGTCTATATTTTTATCAGCAATAAAGATGGCTTTTAAAATATTAATAAATCATCTTATATCGTAAATACAACTTCAGGGCGTGCATGTAGCAGGATAGGCAGAGGGAGTCTAGTGTTGAGACACTCCGTCCTCCACTTTACGCCAAATTTTGGAGGCATTGCGTGTTGAGTGACCGAACCCAAATTCGCGCTTGGTCTCGAAACAAGAACGAAAACGAAAATCACTCACGTGGGAATCGAACTCACAATCTATCGATTTTACAGTCACAAGCTAAAGCAAGCGTAAAAACAAATAAAAAACATCTACAATTATTGGTTTTATGGTCTTCATTCCTACTATTAGAGATTACAGCAGTCATTTAGTTCAATTAGCATTTATTAACACCACCATAACAAAGTTTTGATGGGAGCTAGTAAAGCCAGTTTCCATTCCATTCCTATATGTGAAATATCCCTTAGTTTACGACCACGCTTGCTGACCCAGTTCGGGATCGTCGCGGGATCACGAAAAGGGTTTACGGTTTTCAATATTTGTTATCCACTATGACTACTTCTATATCTTATGGGAATAGTTCAACTTTCATTGCAAGTGTTCTCCCGTGTCTCATACGAAAAATATATTTGACCTATATCAAAACCTACTTTGAAAAATGTAAGGAGCTTAACTTAAGGTTTCTTACATAATAACGTACAGCCTTCGCTCGGAATTATCTGGTCGAGCGTTCGGTATCCAATTTACGCGCTGTTGTGGGGCTTCGACCGCAGGCTGATAATTGACACCGAAGGCATAACCGCGGCCGTAATAACCATTACAGACGACGACCGCGCCATGCAAAAACATGAAATTACAGCACGTCGCCGTTGAATGACCAATTTTCTAAATTCTTTATCATCATTGTTCCAACTATTGTGACTTCCAATAAAAATAACGTAATTCACCATCCCGATAGTCCGCTCTTATAGGTTTAGTTTAGAAAGTTGGCATCTTGTCCGTAGCGGTTATTTCGAGTTCCTTACATAGGTTACCGGGTGCCGGTGCAGCAAAAAGAAGGCTTTATTTAACGATACACGTTTCTGGAAAAAGCGCTCTGAGGCTCGGTGCCAAGACCGAGATTACAGTGGTGCGGCTGAAAAACAAATCTACTACGATTTACGTACCGTAAACTCGTTACGCGATGTGAACGAGGCGAGTTTGGGGGTGGAGCGCGATACAAATTATATCTTGTTTCTAGTACGGGAGAGTCGACTACGGGTTAAGCGGGATACGATAGAGACACGCTCGGTGCGTAGACCGGGCGACGAGAGAGAGGCGAGCTTACACGCCGCTAGCTATACTGTGGGCCGCGGGTTCGCCCGCAAGAACTGTCGCTATAGCAGTCGCTGTTCGGCGGTCGGGCGGCGTGCTACCGGCGGGGAACTTTCGCTCCTGCACCGTACTGATTCGCTTTGGGTGAACTTTTACGAAAATCGCGCTCGGAAATTTAAGAGGTACCCATTTCCGATTCGTGACAGATTACGATAACCGTTGAAAGTGAAACTGAACCGTTGCGACGTGATAAGAGTTGTGTAAGGATTTACCAGTATTTTGGGAGGTAAATTGAGTGACTAAGTGGGACGATCTAGTTGAAAAGTGAAATTATTTCGGACTGGTCTCGATATCGGCACAGTTTTGCAATAAAAACTGCGTTTTGTATATTGGCGCTCGTTGAAGCTGTTTTATTTCCTTATATGGTAAGTAGTTCTGCATGAAAAAAGTATGACAACATTGATATAAAAAGTAATGAATACAAATTGTCTTGGCTGTTGGTGAACTGGGGAAGGGAGGCTTGGTTAAAGTATTCATGAGGAAAATGTAAAAGCGAAATATCATTAGGCTCCGTTTTTTATTGCGTTTACTAGGATTTACAGCTAAAAAATATTTTTATACGTAAATTTGATAACCTACGTATTTTTTTATTTCTTAAATGTTTATTCCTTTTGAAGTCAAAGATCGAAAATAAATGTTCTGCTAAGGAGTTGTACTTTATTATTGTAGCATAAAAATAGTACAAATTTTGAAACCGAAGTTGCTTGGTTAATTACGTAAGTGTTTATAGTAGTAACGGAAGCAGTTAACTCAATTTTTTCTGCCATTTACAGATTACAGCAAATATAATCGATTCTGTGGATTAAAAATGGATTGAAGTTACGTTACTTCTAAAAGCAGTTTATATTTGAGATTTAGATATCTTTATATCTCACTAAACTTTAAAAGTAAAATGAACTGCTTTTATATTTATTAAGAGTTCTATACAAATTAGTATTTAACAGTTAATTTAAAATGCTTAAATCAAAATCGTAAAATATATAAAATTTCACAGGATTATCTCATATTACTTCAAATTATCAAAAAATATAGCAAAATAATAAATTTAAATTATAGTAAATAGTATTCTATTATCTATTTATTTAGTCTAGTTAGAAATAATGCTATTTATATAGCCAGCACGTATAGCTTTAACATGATAAAGGGGCTTGTAAAATTATGCTAATCGAATATACTATGGGTTGGGACCAGTCTCATTCTTCACGCATAGCATCATCTACAGTTGACGGTAATTTAATCAATTAAACTTTATATAGAAATATGTAAACTAATAGGACTAGAATTACCTTAGTAGACGGTATTTGTTATTAGTAGACGTTATTTTAAGATAATTTTGATTTTTATTTATCTATAGTATAGGCTACATATCTCATGGATAATGAACGATACTAAGGCCCGTATTTATAAACCGCTCTTAACTCTGAGATCAATCTTGAGATGCCTATTTTAATTAATAAGTTCTATATCTATGAATGTAAACAGCATCTCATCGGGCCCCAACTTCAGAGAGACTTATAAATACAAACCTAGGAATATTGAACACATTGTTTTTAATTACAACTGATTTATTCTCATGTTGATAAGTACCTACTTCGCATTCCATGTTGTAAATTTCAATTAAACCGGTTTCATTGCAGCGTATTTCATAAGAAGAATGTTTTGTTTTTATTTATTTGGAACTTATTTTATTTATTTCGATTGGTCTCATTTGATGGTCAAGAACATGGTTGAAATTTTTTGCTTATTACTCTTCGTACATGTCGGTTATTGTAGTCTGTAATGAGGTATAGATATCAATAGTTGAAATTATTCGTCAATTACATTTGATGTCCGAAAATGAAGATTATTCTGATGATGTTTTTTTCTTATTTAATATTCGATTAATCGCACTTTGTGTTTTAGATTTAACAAGGATTTTTAATTAAAAATTATTCGTGAAAAAAAAAATGTTTATTCAATATCTTTTTTGCATCACACTGTATCCCGCATGTGCGAGGTAGAGGGAACCTGGGAACTTAGTGTTAAGACACTTTCCACCGAACTGGAGGCATTGCGTGTTGAGTGGCGGGACTCAACGCCGCGTTATTACTCGTTACCACGGTAAGAGAGCGAGTAATAGTAAATACTTAATTGGGAATGAAATATTTAAGGGGAATTGAACCGATAGCCTGTCGCGTTTGTGCTCACGCTTATGCTTTTCCGCTACAATTGGGCTACTCCGAATATTTATACGAAATATTTCAAAAACTCAGATAATATCCATTTTAGGTGGTTAAAAATCTTTTAAAAGTAAATAATGGACAGAACTGTCCTCAAAAACAAATAAAAATTCTGATCAGATAAACGGTTGTCATTTTGCATTTATACGTTCGTCAATACGAGCGACAACTAAAATTGGTTCTTTTAAAACCAAAATAGCAATACAAACACGAAATAAAATATTATAAAAGGAAATGTTTAATAAAATACAGTTGACGTAATCTGGTACAGATTTTTCGTGAAACGACTTGAAGACTTTACCAAAAAGAGCGGAAAAAGGAGAGTCGAGAGAGATTAATGATGTGGATTGAACGTCTTAAGCTAGCTTCTTTTATACCATTCATTTGGCCTAACACAATGTTATCTAAGAAAACAAAATGTTGAAAGTAATACTTAGGAACCTTTATTGTTTTTCGTCTATAAGAAATAGATGAAAGCATTTTCACTGGACCACCACTTTTAATAGACACTTTTACGAATTTATTTTATTCACGTAACAGATGAAAAAAGCAATTTTAGTTTATCCTTATAGTACCTACTTAATTGAGTTTAATATTTTTAAAAAAGGTTCAAAGGTAATCCGTGGCGTTGGAGCACAAATTACACAATTCCTCAAAAAGTGGGAAACGAAAGTGTCTTAATGGGAACAATATCTTTAGCACTACGTTCCCACATTCCCTCAGTCTACCCTGCTGTGTGCCTGATACAGCGTGAAGCCAAAAAAAAAAGACTTATAAAATTGCATAATATTTAATGAAATAAACAAAACCACAAAGGCCATTCTTAGTTGTTTAACAGTTATATTTTTTATTTTTAAACTTTCCAATTTACTTCATCGTCATTTCAGGCAGAGCTTGCCTACTATTATTATCTTATTTCAAAACGATTGCCTCACTAATCACCTAGCTTCACCTAACACGTTATATCCAAGGCATATACCGTTTTGCAATTGAAAATCTTTTATGCTAACAATTAACTATATTTTATTAAGAAACTTTTCACGGTCCGCTCATCAAGTTATTGCTATATGAGAATATTTAGCTTGCACATACAAAAAGTTTACTAAGATTGGCATGACGAAAATATTGCTTAAAAGCTGTTACTTATTATGTTATCATGATATTAAAACAGTATTAAATAGATCGTCGTTAAATTAATTAAAAAAAATCGTTTAAATAACTATTTTGAAATGACTAGTGGTGGAACAGCGGCTCAAGCGTGTGACTGTAAATGTCAAAGGGTGTGAGTTCGATTCCCACTCGAAGAAATGAAATATTTAATATTAAATTTCTTCTCTTTGGTGTCGATGCAAGGCGCTGTGAAGTTACCACTTAGCACGTAACGCCTCTGCGGAATTGCTCCTGAGAATTTCGCGGAAAATGGGGAACGAACGAACGAACAAGTGTTTTAATGGGAACGGAGTATCTTAGCACTAGACACAAAAAAAATGAACTTAATTATATTGTAATCTATTAATATGCAAAAAGTAAATTTACACAATACAATAATTATGTATAACGTAATAATTTTTACAATTCTACAATCGAAATTCGGTCACGTTTTCACCTTGTAATAATAAATTATATTATTTATTAAGTTATATAAATAATGCAATATTTATTTTAAAAATGGTGGTTATATAAATAATAATAAACATCTTTAATTAATAAAAATTTCGTTTTTAAAGTATACAGTACTAGAATTAAAATATGTAGTGGTTATGGTACCATTAAGATTTGCTTATCAGTTTGCAACATTATATTAGTCGTATTTAATTCTATATTTTAGAGATTGGTCAATAACTTGTTTTTTTTTATTATATAAATCTGTATGTTAAATATTGCATTGCAAGCATTTTTGCAATAAAATTTTAATATCCATATAAAGAAATATACAGAAAATTAAAACAATTTCTATATAATCTACAAAAGTTATAATGGAAGTTGCAGCTAATTCAAAGTCTGTATGTAAGGGTAGCGAGCGTGAGCGTGTCTAACGGTTGCATGATAGTTGCCATCCAAAATACATTTACTGTCGGCGTTAAACATAGCATCAAAACGGCAATTTTTGTAGAAATATTAAATTGGATTTTGTATGTAATGTTACCAGTATTATAGCGTTATTCGTAAAATATATAATGTCATTGTATTTAATTAAAAATAAAAATAAATAAATAAAAATAAAAAAATAATAATTAATTTTTAATTATAAATATTGTTAGAAATCTAATATAA
>HE668334.1:2063-16008 GCA_000313835.2 Heliconius melpomene melpomene
GCGCAGTGGGTGCGCGCAGGCGTGCGCCGACACCGCGCGCTCCGACCGTGCTCGACCTCGCGACCTCGCGCTCTCCGTGACGCCCGGCACCCGGCACAGCCGGGAATGGAGGCCTGCTGCGCGATCACACCTGTCGAGGACCTCGTGGGCGACCAGGTACCGTCCTCCGTCTTCACCCAACACCACAAATACATGCAACTCCAGTAGGCTGTAGCCGCTACTGTACCGGCTGTGACTTCTGAGAGTACTGACGGCTCAGTTTGGCTGTCAGGACGACGTATGTCCAACTTTACACGTAAATAATTAATTCAAACCAAGTAAACGTGACAGTGACTAAATTAATTCGCTAGTGCGATGTTCTTGAACATTTTGACATTAATTACTAAATCTATTTTTTTATTCAATATTTTAATAATACAATAAATAAATTATATAAATCCATAAATATATTGACATTATTGATCAGTATATATTTGAGTAAAATTAAAACGGAGGACTAATAAGAAAAAGAATTGAGTAAATTCCTTTATAAGCTGATATATACATATTAAGGTTAATTTGTACTTATTTATTTATAGTAATTTATTATTAAATATTATCAGATTGCATCCGTTTCAACTACCAACATATCTTAACGTAATAATGATTATTGGCGGAAATGCAACGTAATATTATTTGTTGAAAGCCCAACACTGAAAGTGTCTTCCGGCGGCATAGTTCGCGCTAGCGATATTGTAAAACACGAGAGTATCAGCGAGGACTGTTTACTTATATTATTTTATAATTGATTTGAAATAATAAACGTAATAATACATATACATGAAGTTCAACTAATTCTACAATTTTAGACGTATTACTTATTTGTCAAAACAATTATAACAACAACGAGCAAAAACAACAACAATTAACAAGCTGTATAACTGTGCATAGTAAAATATACATATTTTATACATATTCATGTTTATAATCCCGGTCTCTCAATTATATTTACAAAATTTGGACGATTCTCCATTATATATAAAATTAAATTAACGATTCTCATTTATTTCATAGTTATTTTAATTTGATTAAGTATATTTTTTAACAAATTCTATTTTTGTATTTTCGGTTTAGACGTATTCTCTCTGTTTTATATAACAAAGACAAAGGAGAGAGGAGAGAGAAATTTTTGACGCTTAAAACAATAATGAAAACATTTTTAGTAACTTTAACGGTAAGCTCAACTAAAGCATAAATTGTGTGTGCATACAAAAGACATCAACGCCGTCCGACGGTACGCATATTAAAGAAAATCAATGTGTTATACTATATTCTAATTTTAAATGTCCATAATATCTATATAAAGTGAATGTAGGTAAGCAGAATATTTATAATAAAAATATTTTTCTCTTACACTTTCACGCTTTTTTGTGATTAAGTATACAAACGTAGTTTTTCCATAAACAATAAGAAGAAAATGGAAATTATATAATGGAAAAGTCTTTATTTTAGCGTTACATAGAGTATTTTTTATATTTATTGAAGTAAACATATAGACAATATTTTAATGATTCGTTATGTATTATACATACTGACATGCCGTTATGCATTTTATTGTTATATAAGAAGCATACGCTGGTAACAATAGAGTAGAATGATAAATTCTGGGATGATGTTAACTAATAAATATAAATTATATTTATTAAATTTTAAATAAAATAGTGATTCGCAGTAAGTTTACAACAACTATAGATATTAATAATTATAATTTTAGATTATATATCATATTTGACGCCCCATTCCGTCAATTCTTAGTTAATTCTTTCAGCGATTTTAATTACTAACTTGTTAAGGTACTATATGATATGAAGTACGTACATCAATACAAAACAGAAATAAAAATATACATAATATATTAAATTGATTTAGCCCAAATATATTCGTATATGTGTATATAATATATACCTGTCACGAAAGTAAAGTTCACAATATTTATGCATATAATAAAGTCTATCACATCCACAACGCCAAACGCATTACCAATTTTAGTGAGTATCTAAAATCCAGTTTTATAAAGAATAAATAATAAATGTACAGTTATATGCGGGTGGAGTTAATCGTTTATTATCTACAATAGGCTGTTCGAGCTTTCTTATTCTCCAAATTAGCATATTAGCTCTGAATCTATTCAATGTCAGTTGTAAATATTTCGATACAAGCAAGCGGCATGAGGTGATGTCGAGAGTTTAGTAGTTAGTAGTTAGTTATGTAGTTATATTTTAATGGCGTTTCTTCTAATAGTTGTAACCTTGAAGAAGTACTACAACAGCTGTATGTACTGATTAAAAAAATATAGTAAATTAACAGGCTTTACAAAAATCTAGTAATCTGTAAAAATCTATGAAGAAAAATTTCATTTTCGTAAATTCAATTGGTTACTGTCAAAGCATTTACAGATATCATCCTGCTTAGAATTATACACTAATTTAGTCATATGAATACAGTAAATTATATACACATAGTACTTAGATTATATTATATTTTTATAGATAGTCCCGGGCGGCGGCCGTTGGGGTGCTCCACACGCCGCCGGCCTCCTCGACTCCTGGTTTCAGATGCAGGTTTGTGGGCACTTTATTATATTAAAAAAATAGATTGAATTTAAGTAATATCAATCTGAAACATTTAAAAATATATTAATTCACAATATTGATTCAAATTATGATCTTTAATAAAAATAATTCAGTTGATTTCTTTGCTTTATCGAATATTGTTGTTTAGCTATTAAATATTTATTTGTATTCTACAGGCCTACTTATTAGTACATTGTATAGACACACTACTACATATTTACTTAGGCACATAATAAATTTTCTAAGCTGACATTTATTACACAATTTCTTATAATTTTTACAAATCTTCAACTGAAAATGAAAGCTGTTTTTCATTGATTAAAAAAATAATAGTCCTACATGTAACTATATGAACATGTCATAGGTACCTTTCGTTATAACATGAACAAATCTTCAGAATAGCCTGACAATTAACTCGTCAATATTTTGTACTTAACATATTAGACCGAGATCCCAGGGCCCCCAGACCTATGTCATTTTAGCAAAGCTGAAATTTTAAGGATTAATTGTCTAATATATAGTTAAGACTATATGCATACTCTCTAATTTGAAATTGGGGACCTTTCGGAGATAGCGCCAACTTAAGATATACGTCCAGCTACGTCAATGTAAATATATGTTTTTAAATATGTTTTTAAGAATTATGTAAAAAATGTATATTTAGTATTACAAGACCCTTTACGGGATCCTTTACTTCTGCCAGACGTCTTAAAGTTTGTCCATAATTGGGGCAAGTGCCGTTTAACTAGCTAGCTTTAATTTTAAATATATTACTTACTGATTAATTCATGACCCCTCATAGGAACCCAGACCAGTCCGATGACTTAATCATCTTCCCAGACAGAGATATATCATTATTTTGCGCTACCTCTGAAAGGTCTCCACTTTCAAGTTAGTAGGCACACTGTCTTAACTACATATTAGACTAATAGTTGTCAGGATTTCAGCTTTGCTAAAATGACGTAGGTCTGGAAGCTCTGGGATCTTGGGCTTTATGAGATTGAAGCAAACGACCGCCTAACATCAATTTAGTCTAAAGATAAAAAAATAAATAACAATTGGGTAAACTAATAGCAAAAAAGTAACCTCACGAAACCGTTACGTTGGTTGCATTATGGGACCAATATAATATAATTATAATTCATTACTATAATAATATAGTATAATTTATGACTGTTCTTGTCTTTTTCTGAGCATTATCAATCCTAGTGTTAAACTCTCCGCTCCCCCCACCGTATTCTGGAGGCATTGTGTATTGTGTTGCGGAAATAAACGCCGCGCTTTCCTCGACACCAGAGCGAAGAAATGAAAATGTTAATTATTTTATTTTCTCAAGTGGGAATCGAACCCATCATTAATCGTGATTACGGTCCCTCACGTAAGATTGGCTGCATAATGGTGATAATTAGCTTATAACTTCATTAAGCTTTTAAATCGTTTTAACATATGAATGACAAATATGACTAGATTGATAGTATCGTAACAATTTACACGGTACATAACGTGTGCGGGCACCATTGTAGGCGGGCAGGCACCGTGTCGCGCATGGGAATCGATGTAAGAGAGTATGGGGTACGAACCACATTAAATTATTATCGATCGATCGATCGATCAACAAATTATATTAATTTCCCGTGGAATTTTTATGATATTTATGATTTATTTTTCTTAACGTCTATTTCTAGCGTAGAAGTGGTAATGATGTCGCTTTGCTGACTTGTACTTAATGTGATCAAACGTACCGAGGCGTCCCGTTTTACGCTTGTGTGTCCCGGTGCCCCCGAAAACGGCACCGGGGCGTAAACATGTCCTCGAAAAGGCGCGAAAATTTAATTCTTAATTATAATTTAATAAAAAAAAAAACAAAAACATGTCCACAATAAAAACGAAAGTAAAATGTCGTATTCTACATGATATAGTCAAATGTCCCTTTTTTTTACAATAGTTCAAAAATAAATAAACTTGCAAATGAACAGGAAAAAAACCGATGGCTAGTTTTGAACCAAAAAAAGAATGGTCACGTTATATATACTCCACCTTAATGAATTTATTAAACAATAACAGAATGTAACATACACATCACGTACTAGCGACCTCCGCGTGGCTTTGCCCGCTTGTGCTATACAATTATTTATTTTTTCATCTCTCATTTACTTTAGTGATATAAAAAATAATAATATTATCATTTTAAATACCATAGATAACTAAAGTTTTATACAATTAATAATTTTGTAACATTATTATGGCATGCAAATTTAATATCGAGTTTTAGTATTTTTTTATTTGTGAACTGATTGAAATAAAAAAAAAACACTAAATGTTAAGGGAAGTCTGGCATAATAGATAGTGAAAACTGAATTTAAATCGGTTCAGCTGCTTATGATATTAACGTGAACAAACGCACAGACAAACCGACAAACAATCAAAAAACAATGTTTAGGTTCTATTACCTTCCATGTACAGACACCGATCGTTTACGATTTTATTATAAATATACATAAATTATAGTTGTGATAGCGTAACATGATATCCATAGTAATTGATATATGTATATTTTTTTGCCTACGAACAAAAAATTGCATTTAACAGCGGCTGTTAACTATTTATTTCCCGAACGATGTATGAATTCCGATGGCCTTGTATGTAACTGCGTTCTAAGTGAATGCTTTCTGTTATCAACGGACACGCGAGGGGCGCGTACTCGCATGAGTGACTCTCTTAAACTACTTTAATATATACAGGATTTATTTAAATTTAAATATATTATTTATAATCGATCATATCATTCATTAATGTTTACTTCTCGAGGATAAATAAATATCTATTTAATAACGTTTCCTGCACTTTATATTACTTGAGTCGAACTATCGACATGTTTTACGAGTTTAATAGGATTTATTTTTGAAAATTTTATTAAAAAAACACTTTTTCTCTAACAAAAGGGCCTTTTGAATATAAATTACACGTATCGAACTGTAACCAAGTCGACATCGCATTTTCCGGCCAATGCCGCGTGTAAAATAATATTAAACGCACCATTAGAGCTGCGCGCTCTGTGACATGGATAGGTACCTATCGTTGACGTCCTTGCTTCTAATCTCACCAGGTATACTAATACATTTTCACATAGTATATTAAATAACTGTAGGGTAATATGATTTCATTTTTAGGGTTCCGTACCACAAAAGGTAAAAACGGAACACTGTTGTCCACATGGCAGTGTGTTAAAATTATTTATATCGAGGTCGCTCGGGATCGTTAGGGATCAGCGTTGAATTAATATCAAATATTTAAATGTATATTCCCTTAAAGTACAGAAAAAATAAAACTCCCTAAGTATATATATATAATATATAAATTGTATTTCCCGTTGACCTATAATCCTGAACGGAGGTACGGAAGCCTCGGTGGCCGAGTCCGACTCGCACTTAACAAGGTTTTTACCATTCTTTCTCTTCTACGATTGACAATTTTTCTCTGTCTCTTTGGGCTCTTTCTGTAAGAAGGAAACGTCCCTAATACTTTCATGTACAGTAGAAACGTCAATGATTCTCTTACTGGGAGAACTTCTTACAGAAACGGATGGAGGTAGGGGAAGCAGTTTTAAAAAGTTTCTCTGGTGTTTCAAAAAAACTTTTTTCTTACTCAAACTGTTCCTTGCTGACTAGGGATATATAAAATTTCGATTCTAACACTTTTGGTCTGCTTTGTCCACTCTATGGTTTGAAATATATATATCTTATCGTGAAAGAATATTGAGATTAGACCAGCAAAATAAGCGAAGTTGCTGCACACGTCCTATGTACATATTTTCACTTCGACTTTATTGAAATTTTGAATGACTATAGACATATCTACACTAGGACATTTCAGTTAGGACACCTAATTAAACTTTGTTATCTTATATAATTGAAAAAAAAAACTATTTTACAATTTTTTCTTGTTTCGTTCCTTTCGATGCACAGTAATAATTTTAAAAAACGCATAGTGTCATAAAAATAAAATTGATTTAGGAAGTTCACATATTATTTAAATCTTTGCAAGACACAGTTAAGTTTACTACAGCTAAATGCAGTTATTGCTATAATTATCAAAGAGTCAATTAATAAATGGTTACAAAATTTTTTTTTATTTGTAATGAAATAACAGCATATTATCTAGTAGTCTAATTCCAGCACAGTAGTGGATCCCAGGTATCAATTAACATGATACACTTCAACGGGCTTTACTCTGTTGCGTAAGCGCACACGTAAATGAGATTCATATAAAGAAGAGGGTCGGGAGGGTGGAAGGGGGACTGACAGGATTCACGGTCCAACTGACGAATACAATGATCGAGCTCAATACGTGATCGATTATGGGTTTGTAGTGATGTACTATATGTTATATATGTATATGTGGAGGTATTTGTTACTTTGAGTATCTGTGCCTCGTATTGTTGTTAAAAGAAATATTATTTGTTTAACATTTTCGTAGTCATCTCTAATTATAAAGCTTAGACAAAGAAAGGCCTTCATTTTCCATTTTCCGGAAGATAAGATAACAGAGCTACTAAAAATTATTGAACTTCATTGATACTTCTAAATCTATGGCCCCATGATTTCCTGAAAAAAAAAATTCAACATTTATTAACAAAAAAGATATGACGGTGTATATCGTAAAAAACGTGTATTTCGATACTATGAATGGAAGTAAAAATTCATAGGGTACTTCCGGTTGACATAGAATTATGAAATTTGGCAGCTAGAACCCACAGGTTGTACTAGTTCAGGAAAAAATCTGCAAACTGAACATTTGTGGTTAAATCCTAAAAAATAATAGCCTTAAATAGCAAAACAAAAACAAAAGGTATAAGAAACTGTCTAAAATATTACCTACTACTAAAATATCACGCTGTATCCCGCACATAGCAGGATAGGCAGACGTAACCTAGTGTTAAGAAACTCCGTTCCCCACTTTCTGCCGAATTCTGGAGGCATTGCGTGTTGAGTGGCAGAATTCAACGCCGCGCTTTGCCTCAACACCAGAGCGAAAAAATGGAAATATGTAAATAAATATTTCACTTCTTCGAGTGGGGATCGAACCCACAACCGACATCACAGTCACTCTTGCATCGCTGCGTTACGACGACCTCTTAAACATTGTCATTAATATAAATAGTTAAGTTAAAACAAACATATCTTATTTAATTTAATTTCACAGTTCACAAAAAAATGATCGAATCAATCCGTTTCGGCCAATTATTACCAATAATAGTTGTTATACAAACTTGTAGAGAAAAAAGATATAAAGCTTACAAGTAAAGATAATAAGATGAGACTGGAGACCCAGAGACCGGTCGTTATTTCCAATAAAATATTAATATTGCTATACAAAGAGGAAACGCGGTCAGCCGCCCTTTGGTTACCTTTTTCATTGACACCGGTGGAGAACGCAATACATTTGTATATAAAATTTTAGTTTACAAATATATTTTTCTTTAACTTTAAAGTATTGTAAATGGTAAACGATTTGCCTGAAAGTATATTATACTAGCGGACCCGGACGCGGCTACGCCTGCTTGAACTATAAGAATATTTATTAAATATTATATAATATAATTATATTTATAAGGATGAATATCAAAATATAAGTTCATTTTCGGTGACGTTTTCTTAAAACAACAAAAAAACTTTGCAAACCGTTGCTTAGCAATGACGGTTGTTATTAACATGGCAGAATAAATTGCATGTCAAATTAGAAAGTATTTTAATTTATTAGTATATATGTGTAATGTAATGTTATATAGCCTATAACACTTCTGAAGAATGCAGCTTTCATACAAAACATAGTAAATCGGACCAGTAGATCCAGAGATCTTAGCGTTCAAACAAACAAACAAACTCTTCCGCTTTATTATATTACTAGTGGACCCGGACGCGGCTACGCCTGTTTCAACTATAAGAATATTTATTAAATATATTCATTAAATTATTTTCAATTTTCAATAGAATTAGTAAGAAAATATAAGTTTAATAATCAAAAAGAATAATAAGTAGATACACATTATTAGAAAAAAATATCTGAGTTATTGAAATTAACCAACAAAAGGATTAAAAGTAACTAAAGGATAGATATTCTTAATATTAGAAAAAGTACTCTACGAAATAACTAAACATTTCTCTTTATTAAGCAGGATAATTTTAGCGGGCAATATCAAATAAAATAAGAAGAGAACCAAAGTGTAGATTAAATTAATTATAAACAGCAAATAATTACATATACATTTACAATAGTTCGAAAATGTATGAAAATTTATAAAACCGTCAACGTCATCTGCCCGTTCGCGTCGGTCATAGTCAACGTCATCTGCCCGTAGGCTAGGCATTTGGAATCAGTGACATCTCCTTAATTATTTATTACAATGTTACACAGTAAACTATAATTTCAATCTAGATAAAATGTTAATAGTGACTATTATATTTATTTTCATAAGGATGAATATCAAAATGTCGCGGTAACGGTTGCGTAGCGACGCGACGGTTGTTATTAACATGGCAGAATAAATTGCATGTCAAATTAGAAAGTACTTTAAAATATATTAGTATATATGTGTAATGTAATGTTATATAGCCTATAGCACTTCTGAAGAATGCAGCTTTCATACAAAACAAAAACAATGAAAATCGGACCAGTATATCCAGAGATCTTAGCGTTCAAACAAACAAACAAACAAACAAACAAACAAACAAACAAACAAACAAACAAACTCTTCCGCTTTATTATATTAGTATAGATAGTATAGTATATAGTATATAGTATAGATTTAAATATATATTATATTCTAAACATTGATGATTGCATCAACAAAATATGAAATATACCTACTACTAACTCGATTGATAATGTTAAAATCCGCGAACTTAGTATATCGATGTTCAAACAACAATTTACGACAGCATAGGTACTTGTGTCGTTGGAAACTTAACTTATCATGCTATCAATAAGTAAACTAAAGAAAACTTCGTTGCTTTTAACACGTATCGCTCGCTTGTTTTGTATATTTACTTTTTTTAAATATATCTACAGAAAAGTCTAGACTGTCAATTGAATATCATATACCCATAAATAGAATTTTGGGGCTACTTGTTGATAACAACCTGACCTGAAATCAGCTAAATGGTTTAAAAAAATGTGTATATTAAAACCAAATAGACATTATTACTTCATATGTTTGTGCTGAATAAATAAAAATGGTGGACGGAGTGTCTTACCATTAGATTCCCTCTGTTTACCCTGTTGATTAGAATAAAAAAAGGAGTTTAATAACCGTAGCCGTAAAGGCAGTCGTGGCGCAGCGGCACAAGGATGTGATTGTAACGCGACGGTTGTGGGTTCGATCCCCACTCGAGGAAGTGAAATATTTATTTACGTTTATATTTCCATTTCTTCGCTCTGGTGCCGAGGTAAAGAATTCGGCAGAAAGTGGGGAACGGAGTGCCTGAAACTAGGTTTCCTCTGCTTACCCTGCTCTGTGCGAGCATAAAGCATGATGCTGACTTTAAAAGCGTAGCTCATAAGGTACCTGACTTATCAAACTATTAATTTCACATATTTTCATTCCATGTAAGAAATGTCTTATATTGTGTTCTTTATAAATATTAGAAATATATCTAATTTTTTAGGGTACAAACTGTGAAAGCTCCCAATAATAAGCATATGTTTACAAATAATAAAATAAAATTTTAGTTTTTTTACAAAAAAATACATATATCATAATTTATTTTAAATGTCTTCTAACGAGATAGTTGTTAGTCGACTTCAGCTGTAACTTATACGCATCATGTTTTACTGAATGAGTCATTTAAGGCCATTAATTTTTATTGCTTACTGCTTGAGAACTATGATGCTTTGTTATAAACGGTTATTGATCGTATTTAAAGGTTTTTAGTTAGTTTAAGTTAATAGGAACTTTTTTTAATATATTTGTAGGGATTCTTGTTACATTTTTACTTAAAACATGATTGAATATATGAATATTAATAAATAGGGCATACCAGAGGCAACCTAGGCAACCACTCCGTACTCCATTTTTCGTTGAATTCTGGAGGCATTGCGTGTTGAGTGACGGAAGTCGCAGCTTGCTTGACTCTACACCTGAGCGAAGAAATTAAAATATAAAATATTTCATTTCTTCGAGTAGGAATTGAACCCACAACCTGTCGCGTTAATTTCAAGCTGTACAAAAACGTTAATCAATAAATATATTTTTAGTAAAATTTAAATAAACCAGTTAACGTCGATGAGGAAGGATGGCTTTTATAGGAAATAAATTATAATAGAAACCAATGCCACCATTATTTTGTCACAATATTAAACTTAATACATAGTCTTAGAAATTAAAAAAAATGTAGGGAAATGTATATAAAAAAATTAAGATATTTGTTTTTTTGCAAAATACTAAATTTCTCGAAATAAAAACCACCAAGCGGAGTAAGTAATACGTCTAAACTAAATAAATATTTTTTTTCTCACTTTCTTAGTGAGTTCTTACATTATTTATCAGAGAAAGCTGGCCAACTTAATTACTTACAGCAAATCGATTTAAACCAACCTGTCCGTCTGTTAGGGCATTTTTACGAAAGACATCTCTATATCTACACCTATTACTTAATTTAATTAAATAATTATTATAAAAATGTAGACCTGAATTTTATAGTTGATAGTAAAATGTATATCAAACACTGAGTGGCGGCGTTAAGTTCCGCCGGTCAACACACAATGCTTCTAGAATTTAGTGAAAAATGGAAACGGAATGTCTTAACACTACTTCCCTCTGCCTAACCAGTGCCAGATACGAAAAAAAATAAGAATTATATAATTGATAGTAAAATATTTGATATAATCACCTCGCTGATGGACTTTTAGATAATTACTATTAAAGCAAAAAGCAACATGTTATAGTCCAGAGCAGAGTATCATATGATTAATGATGCATGGAACAAACACATTAAAATAATTATTGTTAGTCAGTGAACGATTCGCTATGATACGTGTTTTTACGTGTTTATACCGTGCTATATACGGGAGCAATTGCTTGAAATATATTTATTCTTCTGTTATTATACGAGTACGATCCAGAAAAAAATCGATGTTTTCCCGCACACAGCAGTATGGGTAGAGGGAGCATATTATTAAGACACTCTGTTCTCCATTTTCCGCCGAATTTTTGAGGTATTGCATGTTGGGTAGTACTCGACGCCAGGCTTTTGCCGTGATACCTGAGCGAAGAAATGAAAATATTAATAAATAGTGCTTACTATACATACCCTCGAGTGAGGATCGAAACCGCAACTAAATTAATTAAACTTAAATTGCCTAAACATTTTCATGTTTTTTCTTTAAAAATGTCAATTTAACTGTATTTACAATATTAAACGATAACATAATAATATATTTAGTAATACAAAAATATGATTTAGAAAATAGGGACAAAAAAAAATATATAGTCGGCCAGTACAAAATCTGCGAGGCACAATCTAGGTTAGGGCGACGCGACCCAAAATGTTCTCCGTACGAGCGTGCGAGCGAGACGGCACCAGCTGACCTAGAGTAGCAGGTTGGGAATCCGGAAGGTATGAAACCGGCTCCAGTGCATTTTTCCATTCAATGGAAAGCTCTGCCTTTACTTCGCGAACGGAATTTTTGAAGTATGTGATGTGATGATTTTCGATTTGATTAGTTTTTTTTGGGTATTGTAAATTTTTAGCATTTGTATGTACTATGTACTATACTTACAAATTATTTAACAGTGGTATTAAAATAATAGTACTTTAAGAATATTAACTTATGTTAGCAATATTAACCATGAGACCAGTTGTGGCGCAGAAGTGTCAAGCGTCCAACTCTCAACGCGGTAGACTGTCGGTATACCCTCTCGAGGAAATGAAATATTTTCATCTGCTAACCAGTCAAAGTGCGGCGTTAACTTCCACCAATCAACACGCAAAGGCTCCAAAATTCGGCCAAAAGTGGGGATCGGAAGTGTCTTAATGAAAACGGAGAATTTTAACAACAAGTTCCCAGATTCCACGAGATACAGCGTCAAGCTACCAATCAATATTAGCAAATTGATCAATAGTAATACGCCATAATAAATCAATCTATTTAAAATACAGCAAATAAAAAATGAAAATAATTGAAAATACAAAAAATAAATAATTTTCTCTATACAAAAAAAATATATAATTATTTCATCTTCGCTACTTTCATAAAAAAAAATATCCTCAAAACACCAACTCAAGAAATATAATACAGCATTTAGTAATAATTTTATCAATTATCAGATAATTATACGAACATATCATAATAATATCATATAACGATAAAAATTATAAAAAAAAACAAATGTCCTGGAATCGCAATATACGAGAGCCGTCAAAGGGCTGTCGTCCATTCGAGGCACGTTACTTTCTACCCCGCGGCAGTGCTTCACGCATTCCACGCGGCCTCGTCACTGGTACTATGTATTTTGGTACTTTCCACCATAACGTCATATATCTTTCTATTAATAATATCTTTAATTTCTTTTGGTGATATTTAAAAGTTTTTATTTGTTTGCTATGTACTTACCAATATGTAATCTATTTCTTTAATATTTCTGAAATCTCAGCTCAGGGGCGCAAGTGTCGGCCTGGAAATGCGACTGTTTGTGGGTTTAATTGTAACTCGAGAAAATTTAATATTTATTTAATTTTATATTATCTTTAGAATTATCTTTAGAATTCCGCGAAAAGTGGGTAACGGAGTATCTTAACACTAGGTTCCTTCTGCCTAACCTGCTGTATGCGGGATATGGGTGAACCTGATTTTAATTTTTTTCGGTGAAAATTTAGAAAAAAAATTGATTTCATTGCTATCAATAGAAAACCTATGTGAGGAATTTAATATTTCGTATTCCTCATGTCTCCTACATTGTCCCAGTAAAAGGTGTCATCGACATTATACCTTTGGTATATTTGCGTTGGTTATCTTTTATTGACACATTCAAACAACTTATCGTTTGAGAAGTCACGAAAACGTTCACCATGAAAATTCATTCAATGAAAAAAATGTATTTTTTTTTAATTTTAAAAATTTAAATTTGTCTAAATATTTAAAATTTATATTTAACGATGAAGATCTAGAAATTAAATAAATAATTTAATGTAAAGACTGAAATAAGCTTACTTTACAGCTTTACATTTTTATGATAGTTAGTACTATGTATAGCACATAGTCATATTTAATTACTAATTTAATTATATTAGGTACTATCACTTTAGGCATCCACGCTCATATAGTTTTGTTTAACA